>MCFE01000241.1:0-118261 GCA_002104905.1 Basidiobolus meristosporus CBS 931.73 | reverse complement strand
CTCATGTGCCTCGACATTGGGTCCTGCACGAGCTTGTGCAATGAGGTTACGGAACGGTTGTGGTGATGGTAGTGAGTCACCTTCACCATCCATGAATGCTTGGATCTCCATGTACATTAGCTGCACTGAAGTATTGTCATCAATGATGTGATGCATCAGTTGAATCACTATCCATCTGCCATCATCATCCTGGGCAGCCACATAACGTAACAACGGTGCCTGGGTCAAGTCGATGCTATGCTCGCGGGGATCGAACCGTTGCTTCAGTTGCTCCACAATAGAGCCATCGGATGAGTTGAGCGACAGCTCGGTGAAGGACAAAGTTGCATGGCGCAATACAACCTGAGCAGGGGTGGAAAGACCTTCCCACATAATGCCCGTGCGCAAGATTCATGGCGATCTACCACCTTTTGCACAGCGCCAAGGTAACGATCGAGGACAGCTCTGCTATCGAAGGCAAGTGCACTGATGAGCAAATACGGGTCACCCTTAGTCGACATGATGTGATGGAATAGCATGCCATCCTGCAATGGAGCCAGGGCGTAGATATCTTGAATATTACTAACACCTCCTTCGACCTGGCTGACGATACGATCAATATCACTCTGAGTCAAATCAATGAGTGGAAGCATTTCCGGAGTTATTTCGGTGGTTTCGTGCTTAATAAGATTTGGAGGTATCATTGATGCTGCTGCAACAGATATACGGTCACAATTGAGAGATTGAGCTAGTATGCTCAAAGTAGGAGTATTGAATAGAGCACGAATAGGTAGAACGAGTCCAATGCGACGAAGGCGTTCAATCAGCTGTACAGCGAGTAGGGAATGGCCACCGAGCATGAAGAAGTTGTCATGACGTCCTACTCTATTGATCTGGAGCAACTCTTCCCAGATGGCAGCCAGGGCGGTCTCGATCTCGCCCACTGGTGCCTCGTATTTCTGGCTGACGAGAGAGTCACTATCGGGCTCTGGAAGTGCCCGACGGTCGAGTTTGCCATTTGCAGTCAGTGGAAGTTTGTCCATGCGAACAAATGCCGTTGGGATCATGTAATCAGGTAGTTTTTCTGCCACATGAGAGCGAAGCAAATGCGCAAGTTCCTCCTCGTGTGCAGCAACAACATATGCAACTAGACGCTTGTCAGAGTCGTCACCGACTGCAAGTACCGCTGCTTCTTTGACCAGTGGGTGATCAACAAGACGAGCCTCAATCTCCCCGAGTTCAATACGGAAACCGCGGATCTTGACTTGGTGGTCGTTACGACCAAAAAGATGAGGCTGCCATCACTTTGGTAGCGACCGAGGTCACCAGTCCGGTACATGCGAGCACCTGGCGTCTTGCTGAATGGGTCAAGTGGGAACCGCTCAGCTGTCAGCTCTGGTCGGTTCAGGTATCCACGGGTGACACCAGCACCTCCGATGTACAGCTCGCCAACCACTCCCATAGGCACAGGATTGCCGCGGGTGTCCAGGATGTACGTGGTCAGATCAGGGATTCTTGAACCAATGGGACTAATCACCTGTGTGCAGTCCGTCTTCTTCATCACACGGTAAGTGACATGGACTGTGGTCTCCGTGATGCCATACATGTTCACGATCTTGGGGGAGTGTTCAGATCGGGTGGCGTACCATGGCTGCAGGATGGCCGGCTCGAGGGCCTCCCCTCCGAAGATCACGTAGCGCAATTGGTCCTGGAGCTCACTTTGCGCGTGGCACGCAATCAGCGGCTTGAAAGGCGCTCGGGGTAAGGTTCAGCACGGTGATGCCTTGCTCACAGATCAGTTCATAGAGGTCCTCGGAGGAACGAGTGACATGGTGGGATGGGAGCACCAACTTACCACCATATCGCAGAGCACCCCACAGCTCCCACACGGAGAAATCGAAGCTGTACGAGTGCAGCAGGCACCAGACATCGTTTTCGTTGAACTGGTACCAGGCGGCCGTTGCATCAAACAGGCGAGTGACCTGTGCGTGCTCCACCATCACACCCTTAGGCTTTCCAGTGGATCCAGAGGTGTAGATGACGTAAGCAAGGTGATGCGAGGTCAGGCTGGTGACTTGTGGGTTGGTGGCGGGTGTTCTTCGAACTGCGCATTGGGGTCGACCACCGTCAGTGAAGCGAGTGATGCTTCACCAATAGTGTTGCTACCATGCTCGTCCGCCAAGAGAATGGAGGGCGACGCATCGGAAACAATATCGTTGAGTCGTTCACTAGCATACACCGGGTCCAGTGGCAAATAAGCGCCACCAGCCTTCAAGATGGCCAGTATTCCAATGACGATTGCAACGGAACGCTCTACGCAGAGTGCAACAAGGGTGTCAGGCTTGACTCCGAGCTCAATGAGATGATGGGCGAGGCGATTGGCACGCTCGTTGACCTCAGAATAGGTCAGTGTCTGAGATTCCGACACAACAGCGATGGCGTTCGGGGAACGAGAGACCTGTTCCTCGAATAGTTGATGGACGCATAAATGGTCTGGATATGGGCCATCGGTGATGTTCCATGTATCAAGTACCAAGTTGCGTTCATCTATAGGCAAGACATCGAGCTCATTAATTGGCATCATGGGCGTGAACTCCAACGCATCAGCTATGCTCTGTAAGGCTTGCTGCATATAATTGATGATGCGATTCGAATCGTAAGGCTGGACAATTTGAGCCGTGACCCCAAGCGAGGTTCCATTATCTTCTACGGACATTAAGAATGGATAATTGGTACGCTCTTGCCCTTCAATGTATTCGATACCAGGGATTCCTGTATCGTTAGTCGGTTCTTGCTTATTGTGGCGATAGTTCAAAAGTGCGCTGAACATGGGGATACCAGAGGGAACACTACTACATCTCTGGGCTAGTGCCAGGGATGCGTGCTCATGATCCATCAAGGCTGCTAATGAGGCTTGGGTCTGACGCACTGTATCCTGAACACTGGCGTTATCTACATCGATACGAATCGGTAGCGTGTTGATGTACAATCCCATGGCACGATCTGCACCAGATCCAGCCTGCATACGTCCAAAGAGCACCGTACCAAACACAACTTGCTGCTGTCCACTAGTTCGGGCAATTACCTGAGCCCATGCAAGATGGCATATACTAGCAAGACTAACGCCCATCGACTTGGCTTGACTACGAAGGCGGTTGTTCAGGCCCTGGGGTAGTAAACAGTAGGCCTCAGTGATATTGTGACCGTTACCATGAACATCGGACAACCCAAAAGGCAATGCTGGCGTTTCTATCTCGGAAAGCATCTCAGTGAAGAAACGCTCGTGTGCCTCAACACTATGTCCTACTCGTGCTTGTGCAATGAGATTACGGAAAGAGGATGGTGCCGGGAGCAGGTCTGCTCGACCATCCAGGATCGCCTCGATTTCATGGTTCATTTCATCGGCGGCAGAGTGATCACCAATGGCATGATGTAGGAGATGAGCAGCTATCCAGCGACCATCAATATCCTGAGCAGTGATGAAACGGGTCAATGGAGCTTGGGTCAAGTCGATACGGTGCTCTCGAGGGTCCACGCGCTTTGTGAGTTGCTCAACAATTGAGCCATCAGCTGGGTTCAATACAAGCTCAGTGACCGAGAGAGTCGCGTGACGTAGTACAACTTGAGCAGGCGTGGATAAGCCTTCCCACATAATCCCAGTACGCAAGATATCATGGCGATCCACCACCTTCTGCACAGCATCCAAGTATCGAGTGAGAATATGCTTATCCGCAAAGGCCATGATACCGAAGATCAGGTAAGGATCGCCTTTGGTCGCCATGATATGATGGAACAGCATACCGTCTTGTAATGGAGCCAGAGCATAAATGTCTTGAATATTGCTAACCCCTCCTTCAACCTGGTTGACAATATGATCAATGTCGTCCTGAGTCAAGTCGATCAGTGGAAGCATCTCCGGGGTGATCTCGGTGGTGTCAGGTGTGATGAGGTTCGGTGGTGCCACTGCTGAAGCTGCTACAGCAACACGGTCACGGTTGAGAGATTGGGCAATTACACTCAGCGTAGGGGTGTCGAACAAGGCACGAACAGACAACCCAAGGCCAATGCGACGGAGACGTTCGATCAGCTGAACAGCGAGTAGAGAGTGACCACCAAGCATGAAGAAGTTGTCATGGCGCCCAACTTGTTTGATGTTGAGCAGTTCCTCCCAGATGCGTGCCAAGGCAGTTTCCGTCTCGCCCACAGGGGCTTCGTATGTCTGACTGACAAGGGAGTCTCTATCCGGCTCGGGAAGTGCGCGACGGTCGAGTTTGCCATTAGCTGTCAGTGGAAGTCTGTCCATGCGAACATATGCTGTTGGTGTCATGTAGTCCGGCAATTTCTCGGCAACATGAGAATGCAGCAAATGAGCGAGGCCTTCGCTCTGCTCAGCGACCACATAGGCAACCAGGCGCTTATCCGCACCATTGCCGATCGCAAGTACTGCTACTTCGTTAACAAGAGGGTGCTCAATAAGACGAGCTTCAATTTCGCCGAGTTCAATACGGAATCCACGGATTTTGACTTGATGATCGTTACGGCTTACAAATACTAAATTACCATCGGGTAAGAAGCGCACCAAATCGCCTGTTCTGTACATACGATTCCCCTCGCACGTACTGAACGGATCAGGAAGGAAGCGTTCTGCTGATAGGTCAGCTCGGTTGAGGTAGCCATTTGCAACTCCTGTACCACCAATGTAAAGCTCTCCCACAACCCCTAATGGCACTGGATGACCATGTTGATCTAATACATAGACACTTGTTTTGGAAATAGGCCGACCGATAGGCAAGCGACCTTGTATGTGATCAATACTCGTTACCTCATACGTAGTGGCAAACGTTGTGGTCTCGGTAGGTCCATAGCAATGGATGAGGTGCTCAGGCCCTCCGTATTTCAGAAGAGTGGCGAAAGACTCTAGGCTTTCTTGCTCTCCTCCACAGAGAAGATATCTCAGCTTAGCCAAGGTCGAACCCATAGATAAGACGAATTGATTGAAAAGCACTGTTGTCAGGAAGAGAGTAGTGATGTGATGTCTATCAATCGCTTCTGCCATTAGGACCGAGTCCGTAAACGTGTCCGCATCAATAATCACCACTTGGCCGCCATTGAGCAGTGGCGCCCAGATTTCAAATGTACTTGCATCAAATGCAGGATTGGCAGCAAACGCGACACGATCGTCCGGTCCAACGTTCGCATAACCGTTGTTGATAGTCAGGCGTACGATTGCTCGATGTGGTACAAGCACGCCTTTGGGAATTCCTGTGGAGCCAGAAGTGTACATTGCATATGCGATGGCTACGCTGGAACCACTAGAGATCACATTCGGAGCATCGATAATTATGTCTGTACTATCCGGGTTGTCACTTAAACGAAGCAGCGGTGTATTAAGCACGGATGGGATTTGAGTATTTTCGGTGGTAACCAACAGCCGTGCTGCACAATCGTCAATAATAAATGCTTGACGATCGGCAGGTGCCTTCGGATCGATCGGAACGTAGGCAGCTCCGACCTTGAGAATCGCAATTTGCATGACAATCAGCTCAGTGGATCTCTTCAGTAGGGTAGCAATAAAGTCTCCCGGTTGGATACCAAGTGCCTTAAGCTGCTGCGCATACCAGTTAGCGCGTGCATTCAGTTCCCGGAAAGTCAAAGCCTGATCTCTGTAGACAACGGCGATGGCATCTGGAGTTTGGTCCACCTGATTCTCAAACAGCTGGTGAACACGTATGTGATGAGGACAAGGCTTATCAGTATCATTCCACGATTGAATTAATAAGTGGCGTTCATCCGTAGGCAAGATCTCAAGGTCTCCGACTGATGTGTTCGGTGCATGATTCAAAGCCTCATCTAGACTCTGTAGAGCCTGCTGCATGTAGTTACAAATGCGAGACGAATCATATGGGCGAACAGCTTGAGCAGTTAATCCCAATGATACTCCTCCATCTTCTACAGACATAGTGAATGGATAGTTGGTACGCTCTTGCCCATCAAGATACTCGATACCATCGATTTTTGCGTCCCCGCCAGCTACTTGCTTATTGTGACGGTAGTTCAAAAGGGCGCTGAACATTGGAGTGCCAGAGGGAACACTACTACATCTCTGGGCTAGTGCCAAAGATGCATGCTCATGATCCATCAAGGCGGCTAAAGAGGCTTGGGTCTGGAGGATAGATTCTTGGACGCTGATATTTTCCATGTCAATACGAATTGGAAGTGTATTAATAAACAATCCCATTGCGTGATCTGCACCGGATCCAGCCTGCATACGCCCAAAGAGCACCGTGCCAAACACTACTCTCTGTTGTCCGCTGGTTCGGGAAATCACCTGCGCCCAAGCCAGGTGACACATACTTGCAAGACTGACCCCCAGCTTCTTGGCGTGATTACGAAGGCTATCATTTAAGTCTTGTGGCAGTGATATGTAGCAATCGGTTAAATTGAAGCCATTCCCGTGAACATCTGTCAGTCCAAAAGGCAAGGCAGGTGTGTCAATCTCTCCAAGCATTTTTGTGAAGAATCGTTCTTGTTCCTCGACACCAGGTCCCGCACGCGCCTGGGCGATGAGGTTGCGGAAAGGTGAAGGGACAGGTAGTGTCTCCCCTCTACCCCCAAGGAACGACTCAATTTCATAATTCATTTCTTCGAGGGTGGAGTGATCACCAATCGTATGGTGTAGCAATTGAGCAGCTACCCAACGTCCATCAATATCCTGAGCAGTGATGAAACGGGTCAATGGAGCTTGGGTCAAGTCGATACGGTGCTCTCGAGGGTCCACGCGCTTTGTGAGTTGCTCAACAATTGAGCCATCAGCTGGGTTCAATACAAGCTCAGTGACCGAGAGAGTCGCGTGACGTAGTACAACTTGAGCAGGCGTGGATAAGCCTTCCCACATAATCCCAGTACGCAAGATATCATGGCGATCCACCACCTTCTGCACAGCATCCAAGTAGCGATCGAGTATAGCTCTGTTGTCAAAAGCCATGATCACATTGATCACGTAAGGATCACCCTTAGTGAGCATGATATGATGGAACAGCATACCGTCTTGTAATGGAGCCAGAGCATAAATGTCTTGAATATTGCTAACCCCTCCTTCAACCTGGTTGACAATATGATCAATGTCGTCCTGAGTCAAGTCGATCAGTGGAAGCATCTCCGGGGTGATCTCGGTGGTGTCAGGTGTGATGAGGTTTGGTGGTGCCACTGCCGAAGCTGCTACAGCAACACGGTCACGGTTGAGAGATTGGGCAATTACACTCAGCGTAGGGGTGTCGAACAAGGCACGAACAGACAACCCAAGGCCAATGCGACGGAGACGTTCGATCAGCTGAACAGCGAGTAGAGAGTGACCACCAAGCATGAAGAAGTTGTCATGGCGCCCAACTTGTTTGATGTTGAGCAGTTCCTCCCAGATGCGTGCCAAGGCAGTTTCCGTCTCGCCCACAGGGGCTTCGTATGTCTGACTGACAAGGGAGTCTCTATCCGGCTCGGGAAGTGCGCGACGGTCGAGTTTGCCATTAGCTGTCAGTGGAAGTCTGTCCATGCGAACATATGCTGTTGGTGTCATGTAGTCCGGCAATTTCTCGGCAACATGAGAATGCAGCAAATGAGCGAGGCCTTCGCTCTGCTCAGCGACCACATAGGCAACCAGGCGCTTATCCGTACCATTGCCGAGGGCTAGCACCGCTGCTTCCTTCACGAGGGGATGGTCAACAAGACGTGCCTCAACCTCACCAAGCTCAATTCTGAATCCACGGATCTTGACTTGGTCATCGTTACGACCCAGGAAGATGATACTGCCATCAGACAAGTATCGGACAAGATCCCCAGTCCTGTACATGCGGGCACCCTGTTTCTTGCTAAATGGGTCAAGAGGGAACTTTTCGGCCGTCAGCTCTGGCCGGTGAAGATATCCGCAAGTGACGCCGGCACCACCAATACACAGCTCCCCAACAGCACCCAAAGGCACAGGGCGACCCTGAGCATCCAGAATATAGGTGGTCAGATCCGGAAGCCTGACACCAATGGGACTGACGGCTTGGGAGCAATCCTGTGCCTTCATCACGCGATAGGTGGCGTACACGGTGATTTCGGTGGGCCCATACATGTTCACTATTTTGGGTGAATCCTCGGAGCGCGTGGCGTACCACGGTTGCAAAATAGCTGGCTCCAGCGCTTCACCAGCAAGGATCACAAAGCGCAGCCGATCACTGAGTTCACTCTGCGCTTGGCAACCAATCAGCGGCTTGAAGGAGCTTGGAGTCATATTCAGAACGGTGATTTCTTGCTCGCAGATCAAGCGGTACATATCTTCAGGCGAGCGGATCACGTTCTGGCTAGGGACAACCAGCTTTCCGCCGTAGCGAAGTGCTCCCCATAGCTCCCACACGGATACGTCAAAGCTGTAGGAGTGAGACAAGCACCAGACATCCTTTTGGTTGAACTGGTACCAGGGAGCCGTCGTATCAAACAGGCGGGTGACGTGGGCATGCTTCACCATCACGCCCTTTGGCTTGCCGGTGGATCCAGAGGTGTAGATGATATAGATGAGATTGTCCAAGGTCAGGCTAGAGACCTGTGGGTTTGCAGAGGGGCAGCTCTCCAACTCTGCGTTGGGATCGATCACAGTTAGCGAAGCGAGTGATTCCTCGCCAATAGTATTGCGACCATGCTTATCCGCCAAGAGAATGGAGGGCGACGCATCGGAAATAATATCGTTCAGTCGTTCACTAGCATACACTGGATCCAGTGGCAAGTAGGCACCACCGGCCTTCATGATGGCCAGTATACCGATCACAATCGCCGGGGATCGCTCAACGCAGAGAGCAACAAGAGTATCCGGTTTGACTCCAAGATCAATGAGGCGATGTGCGAGGCGATTAGCACGCTCGTTGACTTGAGTATAAGTCAATGTCTGAGACTCCGACACAATAGCGATGGCATCGGGAGAGCGAACAACTTGATCCTCAAACAATTGATGGATACATAATTGGTTGGGATAGGCTTCGTCAGCTGTATTCCATAAATGAAGCAACAGGTTACGCTCCTCTATAGCCAAGACTTCCAATTCTTGAGCGGCCATTGTAGGTGAGCACTCCAAAGCACTTGCCAGGTTTTGTAAGGCTTGCTTCATGTACTCTGCAATGCGTACTGAATCATATGGCTGTACGACCTGAGCAGTTACTCCGAGTGTGTCCCCAAAGTCTTCTACAGACATGACGAATGGATAATTAGTGCGCTCTTGCCCTTCCAAGTGTTCAATGCCAGCAATTCTTGTATCCTCATTGGATACTTGCATATTATGACGGTAGTTCAAAAGTGCACTAAACATTGGGGTGCCTGAGGGGACACTACTGCACCTTTGTGCCAGCGTTAATGATGCGTATTCATGCTCCATCAAAGCGGCTAGAGTGGCGTGAGTCTTTCGCACAGTATCGAGAATACTGCTGGCGTCCATGCCAATGCGAAGTGGTAAGGTATTGATGAACGGACCCATTGTACTCTTTAGGCCTGAGCCGGCATTCATACGTCCGAAGAGCACGGTGCCAAACACTACTTGTTGCTGTCCACTAGTTCTAGCAATCACCTGTGCCCAAGCCAGATGGCATAAGCTGGCAAGACTAACACCCATGGATCTAGCTTGGCTACGAAGGCGTTTGTTCAAATCTTGTGGTAGCCATAGTTGGGTTTCAGTGATATCTAGGCCCTCACCGTGCACATCTGACAGCCCAAAAGGCAAGGCTGGCGTGTCGATTTCGCCAAGCATCTGGGTGAAGAAACGCTCATGTGCCTCGACATTGGGTCCTGCACGAGCTTGTGCAATGAGGTTACGGAACGGTTGTGGTGATGGTAGTGAGTCACCTTCACCATCCATGAATGCTTGGATCTCCATGTACATTAGCTGCACTGAAGTATTGTCATCAATGATGTGATGCATCAATTCAATCACTATCCATCTACCATCATCATCCTGGGCAGCCACATAACGCAACAAAGGGGCTCGAGTTAAATCCATACGATGTTCCCGAGGATCGAACCGTTGCTTCAGTTGCTCCACAATAGGGCCATCGGATGAGTTGAGCGACAGCTCGGTGAAGGACAAAGTCGCGTGGCGCAACACAACCTGAGCAGGAGTGGAAAGGCCTTCCCACATAATGCTCGTGCGCAAGATGTCGTGACGATCGATCACCTTCTGCACAGCACTCAGGTATTCATTGAGTACCGCTCTGCTATCGAAGGCAATAGCACTGATGAGCAGGTACGGATCACCCTTAGTCGACATGATATGATGGAACAGCATGCCATCCTGTAATGGAGCCAGGGCATAGATATCTTGAATATTACTAACGCCTCCTTCAACCTGATTGACAATATGATCAATGTCACTCTGGGTCAGATCGATCAGAGGAAGCATTGCTGGGAATATTTCGGTGGTGTCAGGATTAATAAGGTTGGATGGCGTGGCTGCTGCTGCTGCTACAGCTACATTGTCATGATTAATAGATTGGGCGAGTACGCTTAAGGTAGGAGTGTCAAACAAAGCACGGATAGACAAACCAAGTCCAATACGACGAAGGCGTTCAATCAGCTGTACAGCAAGCAGAGAATGTCCACCAAGCATAAAGTAGTTGTCATGACGCCCGACTCGAGTGACGTTGAGTTGCTCCTCCCAAATACTCGCTAGTGCAGTTTCGATCTCACCCACAGGTGCCTCGTATTTCTGGCTGACGAGAGAGTCGCTATCGGGCTCTGGAAGGGCACGACGGTCGAGCTTACCATTCGCCGTTAGCGGAAATTTATCCATACGAACAAACGCTGCTGGGGTCATGTAATCAGGTAGTTTTTCTGCCACATGAGAGCGAAGCAAATGCGCAAGTTCCTCCTCGTGTGCAGCAACAACATATGCAACTAGACGCTTGTCAGAGTCGTCACCGACTGCAAGTACCGCTGCTTCTTTGACCAGTGGGTGATCAACAAGACGAGCCTCAATCTCCCCGAGTTCAATACGGAAACCGCGGATCTTGACTTGATGATCGTTACGACCCAAAAAGATGAGGCTGCCATCACTTTGGTAGCGACCGAGGTCACCAGTCCGGTACATGCGAGCACCTGGCGTCTTGCTGAATGGGTCAAGTGGGAACCGTTCAGCTGTCAGCTCTGGTCGGTTCAGGTATCCACGGGTGACACCAGCACCTCCGATGTACAGCTCGCCAACCACTCCCATAGGCACGGGATTGCCGCGAGTGTCCAGGATGTACGTGGTCAGATCAGGGATTCTTGCACCAATGGGACTAATCGCCTGTGTGCAGTCCGTCTTCTTCATCACACGGTAGGTGACATGGACTGTGGTCTCCGTGATGCCATACATGTTCACGATCTTGGGGGAGTGTTCAGATCGGGTGGCGTACCATGGCTGCAGGATGGCCGGCTCGAGGGCCTCCCCTCCGAAGATCACGTAGCGCAATTGGTCCTGGAGCTCACTTTGCGCGTGGCACGCAATCAGCGGCTTGAAGGCGCTCGGGGTAAGGTTCAGCACGGTGATGCCTTGCTCACAGATCAGTTCATAGAGGTCCTCGGAGGAACGAGTGACATGGTGGGATGGGAGCACCAACTTACCACCATATCGCAGAGCACCCCACAACTCCCACACGGAGAAATCGAAGCTGTACGAGTGCAGCAGGCACCAGACATCGTTTTCGTTGAACTGGTACCAGGCGGCCGTTGCATCAAACAGGCGAGTGACCTGTGCGTGCTCCACCATCACACCCTTAGGCTTTCCAGTGGATCCAGAGGTGTAGATGACGTAGGCAAGGTGATGCGAGGTCAGGCTGGTGACTTGTGGGTTGGTGGCGGGGTGTTCTTCGAACTGCGCATTGGGGTCGACCACCGTCAGTGAAGCGAGTGATGCTTCACCAATAGTGTTGCCACCATGCTCGTCCGCCAAGAGAATGGAGGGCGACGCATCGGAAACAATATCGTTGAGTCGTTCACTAGCATACACCGGGTCCAGTGGCAAGTAAGCGCCACCAGCCTTCAAGATGGCCAGTATTCCAATGACGATTGCAACGGAACGCTCTACGCAGAGTGCAACAAGGGTGTCAGGCTTGACTCCGAGCTCAATGAGATGATGGGCGAGGCGATTGGCACGCTCGTTGACCTCAGCATAGGTCAGTGTCTGAGATTCCGACACAACAGCGATGGCGTTCGGGGAACGAGAGACCTGTTCCTCGAATAGTTGATGGACGCATAAATGGTCTGGATATGGGCCATCGGTGATGTTCCATGTATCAAGTACCAAGTTGCGTTCATCTATAGGCAAGACATCGAGCTCATTAATTGGCATCATGGGCGTGAACTCCAACGCATCGGCTATGCTCTGTAAGGCTTGCTGCATATAATTGATGATGCGATTCGAATCGTAAGGCTGAACAATTTGAGCGGTCAAGCCAAGTGAGTCCCCAAAGTCTTCTACATTCATTAAGAATGGATAGTTAGTGCGCTCTTGTTCTTGAAGGAATTCAACACCTTCCAATATGGTAGTCTCAGTGTCCAGTTGAGTGCTGTTATGGCGATAGTTCAAAAGGGCACTGAAGAGCGGAATACCGGCTGGAACATTACTGCACCGTTGCGCCAGTGCCAAGGATGCATGTTCATATTCAAGCAACGCTGCTAAACTGGTCTGAGTTTGGTGCACAGTATCCTGCACACTAGCATTTTTCATGTCTATGCGAATCGGTAGCGTGTTGATGAATAGTCCCATTGCGCGATCTGCGCCAGATCCCGCATGCATACGTCCAAATAGCACCGTACCAAGCACAACTTGCTGCTGTCCACTAGTTCGAGCAATTACCTGGGCCCAAGCAAGGTGGCACATAGTAGCAAGACTAACGCCCATCGACTTAGCTTGACTACGAAGACGGTTGTTCAGACTCTGTGGCAGCAAGCGGTAGGACTGGGTGATATTTCCACCATTACCGTGAACATCAGATAATCCAAAAGGCAATGCTGGTGTTTCAATCTCCGCAAGCATTTCCGTAAAGAAACGTTCATGTGCTTCAACACTAGGTCCTTTGCGTGTTTGGGCAATCAGATTACGGAAGGAGGAAGGCGCAGGCAAAGTTTCTTCTGGGCCTTTAAGGAAAGTCTCAATTTCACGATTCATTTCCTCAAGTGTGGAGTGGTCACCAATAGTGTGATGCAGCAATTGGGCTGCGATCCAACGGCCATTACCCTCTTGGGCAATGATGAAACGAGTCAATGGAGCTTGGGTCAAGTCAATGGAATGTTCTCGAGGATCCACGCGCTTTGCGAGTTGCTCAATAATAGGACCGTCTGCTGGGTTAAGAGGTAGCTCAGTAACAGATAGAGTCGCCTGACGTAATACAACTTGAGCAGGGCTTGATAGACCTTCCCACATAATACCAGTGCGCAAAATATCATGGCGGTCAACCACCTTCTGCACAGCATTTAGGTAGCGATCGAGTATAGTTATGTTATCAAAGGCCATGATAACATAAAGTAAATAAGGATCACCTTTGGTGGCCATGATATGATGGAACAGCATGCCGTCTTGTAATGGAGCCAGAGCATAGATATCTTGGATATTACTTACTCCACCTTTGACGTGATTTGCAATGTGATCGATGTCATTCTGGGTCAAGTTGATAAGCGGCAGCATTTCTGGAGTGATCGTGGTGGTGCCGGGTTTAATAAGGTTCGGAGGTACTGCTAGAGTAGAGGTGATGGCTACTTGGTCTCCATTAAGAGATTCGGCTAAAACACTCAAAGTAGGGGTCTCGAACAGGGCGCGAACAGATAAACCAAGATCAACGCGACGAAGACGTTCAATCAGCTGTACAGCGAGTAGGGAATGACCACCAAGCATGAAGAAGTTATCGTGACGACCGACTCGTTCGATATTAAGGAGCTCCTCCCAGATGGCAGCCAGGGCGGTCTCGATCTCGCCCACTGGTGCCTCGTATTTCTGGCTGACGAGAGAGCCGCTGTCTGGCTCTGGAAGTGCCCGACGGTCGAGCTTGCCATTTGGAGTTAACGGCAGTTCATCCAGGCGAACAAATGCTGCTGGTGTCATGTAATCGGGCAGCTTCTCAGCAACATGAGTGCGGAGCAAATGAGCAAGGCCTTCCTTGTGCTCAGCAACCACATATGCAACTAAACGTTTCTCGGTGCCCTCGCCCAGGGCTAGCACTGCTGCTTCCTTGACGAGAGGATGATCGACGAGACGAGCCTCAATCTCACCAGGCTCGATTCGGAATCCACGGATCTTGATTTGGTGGTCGTTACGGCCCAGATATTCCAAGTTGCCATCTGGCAGGTAGCGAGCCAGGTCTCCGGTCTTGTACATGCGGCAACCTTCTTTATCGCTGAATGGATCAGCCAAGAAACTCTGTGCGGTCAATTCAGGTCTATTGAGATAGCCTCTTGCCACTCCTACTCCTCCAATATACATTTCACCTACTGCTCCTAATGGTACAGGTTGTCCAAAAGCATCCAGAAGGTAGACTCGCTTGTTTGTAATCGCGCGACCGATTGGAACAATATCGTCTGAGAAATTTGGAGGACACTTCCACGCTATAGCACTGACAGTTGCCTCGGTCGGCCCGTAATCGTTAATAATTCTACCGTTGGGAATTAATCGCTGAAGTGTACGGAGCAGTGTTGCCGGGAGCGCTTCGCCGGCCATGACAAGGGTCAACGATGTGGTCAAAGGAGGCAATGCTTTACAGTCTTGTAACACAGCTGGCGTCAAAATGGTTTGTGTGATCGAATTCCTTTCCAAATAATTCCACAAAAGTCCTCTATCAAGTCGGATATAATCCGGTAGCATATGTAGGCTAGCACCCAATCCAATGGCCATAAAGGTTTCTAAGGCACCACCATCAAAGCTGAAAGAGAAGAACTGCATAACCTGACTGGAGGGTCTGATACCATAGACATCCGGTCTTGTTCTGATAAGGTTTACAAACCCTTCATGCTCGACCATGACGCCCTTGGGTTTACCAGTAGAGCCAGAGGTGTAAATTACATAGGCAAGATGGTGTGAATTTAACTCGGGGACATCGGGATTGGTGGAGGGATAGTCTGAGTAAGTGTGTGGGTCCAATAAAGTTACCGAAGAGAGTACACTAGCACCAAGTGCTGTTTGACCAACAGTATCGGCTATTAAGATACCCGGTTGAGCATCGCTGATTATGTCCCTTAGTCTGTCGCTAGCATATGACGGATCCAGAGGGACATATGCACCACCTGCTTTCAGGATCGCAAGTAATCCCACTACCAGAGCTGGACCTCGCTCCAAGCAGATCGCAACAAGGCTGTCGGGTTTAACTCCGAGCTCAATGAGATGATGGGCGAGGCGATTGGCACGCTCGTTGACCTCAGCATAGGTCAGTGACTGAGACTCATACACAACGGCAACAGAGTCGGGAGAGCTAATAACATGCTCCTCAAAGAGATGATGGATACATAAATGGTCGGGATATGGTTTGTCGGTAGTACTCCATGTATGAAGCAAAAGCTCTTGCTCTGACGAAGAAAGTAGATTCACTGATGAGACAGACTGCCCGGCATCGGTGGCTATAGCTTGCAACATGGTTTGCAAATATCCGATATGTCTCTCGATGGTGGATTGCTCAAAGAGGGCAGTCGAGTACCCAAGATGGCCGATAATCTCGTCATTCTCTTCGTACAGCTCAAGGTCCAGGTCAAACTTGACAATATCATAGGTCACTTCGGCTGGTGACATCACTATTCCCGGTAGATGTACTTCACCTTCGTCATTATTTTGCCAAGCAAACATCACTTGGAAGAGTGGGGTCTGATCCATTCTACGAGGCGGCTTCGTAATCTCCACCACTTGGTCAAACGGCAGATCCTGATGAGCTTGGGCAGCCACTGCAAATTGACGGACACGCTCCAGTAGCTCCAACCCGCTTGGATTACCGGAAAGATCAACGCGAAGAACCAGGGTGTTTACAAAGAATCCGATCAATTGCTCGATCGCGCGATGGTTGCGATTGGCGCTTGGTGTGCCAATCATTATATCATCTTGTCCTGAGAGTCGCGACAGCACAGCACTCCATGCTGCCAGGATAGTCATGAACAATGTTGCTCCATTCTGCTGACTGAGGCGCTTAAGGGCCAATGTTGTGTGCGAGTCCACACGAATTGGCATCCGGGCTCCTGCAAACGATTGCCGAGAAGGACGAGGCCGGTCAGTTGGCAGGGTGATTGACACAGGTGCCCCGGCGAGTGCATTGCGCCAGAACTCGCTTTGTTCCTGGAGCCTATCACCGCTGAGCCACTTTCTCTGCCAGGCGGCATAGTCGGGGTACTGGAGGGTAAGTGGGGCTAATGGGTCGGGTAGACCATTATGGAATGCTGTGTAGAGGTCACTCAGCTCACGAGTCAACAGTCCCATTGACCAACCATCCGAGACAATATGATGCTGTGTTAGCAAGAAGACATGATCATCGTGAGCAAGTTGGATCAACTGTGCACGAATCAATGGTCCTTGTTCAAGGTCAAAAGATGCATGAGCCTCATTCACACTCAAATCACGAACGTATCTATCCAAATCTTGCTTGCCCTGAAGCTCAAGAACACGCATGGGTATTCCAGAGTCAGAGCTTAAGATTTGGACCTGAGGTTGGCCTTCAATGGTTACGAAGACAGAGCGAAGTGACTCATGTCTAGAAAATATGGTATTTAAAGCGCCTTGCAATGCATATCGATCGAGAGTACCGCGCAGGCGGAGCGCCATTGGCATGTGATAGATGTCGCTGACATCTTCCATTTGGGCTAGGAACCACAAACGTTGCTGAGCAAAAGATGGCATTAGAGCGGCTCCTCGAGATACCGGCATGATACTATCAAACACCTGCTCCTCTTGAGATAGCTGCTTAGTAATCACATTCGCAAGATCAGACAATATTGGTGAGGCGAATAGTGAAGTCAACTGAAGCTGTATACCGAGAACAGAGACCCGATTCATCAAACGCACGGCAAGTAAGGAGTGGCCACCAAGCATGAAGAAGTTATCGTGACGACCGACTCGTTCGATACTAAGGAGCTCCTCCCAGATGGCAGCCAGGGCGATCTCGATCTCGCCCACTGGTGCCTCGTATTTCTGGCTGACGAGAGAGCTGCTGTCTGGCTCTGGAAGTGCCCGACGGTCGAGCTTGCCATTTGGAGTTAACGGCAGTTCATCCAGGCGAACAAATGCTGCTGGTGTCATGTAATCGGGCAGCTTCTCAGCAACATGAGTGCGGAGCAAATGAGCAAGGCCCTCCTTGTGCTCAGCAACCACATATGCAACTAAACGTTTCTCGGTGCCCTCGCCCAGGGCTAGCACTGCTGCTTCCTTGACGAGAGGATGATCGACGAGACGAGCCTCAATCTCACCAGGCTCGATTCGGAATCCACGGATCTTGATTTGGTGGTCGTTACGGCCTAGATATTCCAAGTTGCCATCTGGCAGGTAGCGAGCCAGGTCTCCGGTCTTGTACATGCGACAACCTTCTTTATCGCTGAATGGATCGGGTAGGAATCGCTCGGCGGTCAAGTCGGGGCGGTTTAAATAGCCGCGTGCGACACCAGCTCCACCGATATGAAGCTCACCGACAGCCCCGAGTGGTACCGGCTTCCCGTGCGAGTCCAATAGGTAAAGTCGGGTGTTGGCAATAGGACGGCCAATGGGGACATTGATGGCCTGGTCCAGTGGTGTGCTCATGTCGTAGACGGAACACCCGACCACTGTTTCTGTGGGTCCATACTCGTTGACTATCCGCACACCAGGCTGAATGCTGCGCCAAAGTGCTACTGTCGAAGGACTCAGCGCTTCTCCACCAACTACGAACGTATCCACTCGCGTTTTCGCTCCATCTGCCTGTAGGCGTCGACCCATCAGGTCAAGGTGGGCTGGGGTGATCTTCAGCAAGCCCTCACCCTGTGCTTGGCGCACGTAGGCTTCCAGTGCCACCATTTCATCGCCTGACTTCAGTAGTGTCACAGTGCTACCATAAAGAAGCGGGGTCCACAAGCTGGTAACGGTCGCGTCGAAGGAGAGTGATGATGATACCACAGAGCCTTGCTTAGGTGCGTACGTTTGCACTGCCCAGTGCAAGTAGTTGCACGCGCCGCTGTGAGGAATCATTACACCCTTGGGTGTACCAGTGGAGCCAGAGGTGTAGATCAGATAAGCAAGATGCTCGGAGGTAAGGTCAAGGATATGCGGGTTGGTGGCTGGCAAATCAGGTACTTCATTCGGGTCAATCACAGTCAATGAAGCAATAGCAGCCTTGCCAAGTGCGGCACAGCCTGCTGCATCGGCAAGCAGAGCAATGGGTGCCGCATCCTTGAGGATGTGGCCAAGGCGCTCACTTGCATACACTGGATCGAGTGGAACGTAGGCACCACCGGCTTTCAGGATCGCCAGCAGGCCTACGACCATGGCCGGGCTGCGCTCCACACAGATCGCCACAAGAGTGTCAGGTCTGACTCCAACGGCGATGAGGTGATGCGCCAGGCGATTGGCGCATGCGTTGACCTCAGCATAGGTCAGGGTTACGGATTCATACACAATAGCCACAGCATCGGGGGATCGAGAGACCTGCTGCTCAAAGAGATGATGGATACACAACTGGTCCGGGTAGATTTCGTCAGTTGTGTTCCACGAATGAAGCAACAGGTTGCGCTCGTCCACTGGCATTATTTCAAGTTCGTTAACTGGCATCTTCGGGGTGAACTCTAACGCATCGGCCAGATTTTGCAACGCTTGCTGCATGTACTCGTTGATGTGAGCCGAATCAAATGACTGAATGATCTGGGCAGTCAAGCCTAAAGAGTCCCCAGAATCCTCAACGTTCATTAAGAATGGATAGTTCGTGCGTTCCTGTTCATGGCCGAACTCTACCCCCTCCATTTTTGTGGTTTCTGCGAGTTTTTTGTTGTTATGGCGATAATTCAGCACGGCACTGAAAAGTGGAATGCCGGCTGGAACGCTACTACATTGCTGTGCCACTGCCAATGATGCATGCTCATACTCAAGCAGGGCTGCCAAACTAATTTGGGTTTGGCGGAGAGTATCTTCAACACTGGAATTCTCCATATCTATGCGTATGGGTAATGTGTTGATGAACAAACCCATTGCGCGATCTATCACTGATCCAGCCTGCATACGTCCCAGGAGCACAGTACCAAACACAACTTGTTGTTGACCGCTGGTTCGTGCAACCACCCCAGCCCATGCAAGATGACACAAACTCGCAAGACTGACTCCCAGCGATTTGGCAAGGCTGCGCAGGCGATTATTCAGGTTTTGAGGCAACAAACGGTAGTTTTCGGTGATGTTCAAACCGTCACCATGAACATCCGAAAGTCCAAACGGTAACGCAGGTGTCTCAATCCCGCTAAGCATCTTGGTAAAAAACTGCTCATGTTCTTCTACGCTTGGTCCTGCGCGTGTTTGTGCAATGAGATTACGGAATGAAGATGGTGCTGGCAGCAAACCTCCTCGGCCTCCAAGGAATGCCTCAATTTCGTGGTTCATTTCTTCAAAAGTGGAGTGATCACCAATCGTATGGTGTAGCAATTGAGCAGCTACCCAACGACCATCAGCATCCTGGGCAATGATGAAACGAGTCAATGGAGCTTGGGTCAAGTCTATACGATGCTCACGAGGATCAATGCGCCTTATGAGTTGCTCGGTAATTGGACCATCTGCTGAGTTCAATGCAAGTTCGGTAACTAAGGGTGTCGCGTGGCGCAATACAACCTGAGCAGGGTTGGATAGACCTTCCCACATGATGCCCGTTCGTAAGACATCGTGGCGATCAACTACCTTCTGCACAGCATCCAAGTAGCGATCGAGTATAGCTTTGTTATCAAAATTCATGATAACATATATAAGGTAAGGATCGCCCTTGGTTGCCATGATGTGATGGAAGAGCATACCATCTTGCAATGGAGTGAGAGCGTAGATATCCTGGATATTACTTACTCCTCCTTCGACTTGATTGACGATATGGTCGATTTCCCACTGAGTCAAGTCGATGAGTGGTAGCATTTCCGGGGTAATTTGAGTAGTGTCAGGCATAATGAGGTTTGATGGTGCTTCTGCCGCCGCTGCTACTGCAATAGGGTCTAAATTAAGAGATTGGGCAAGTACACTCAAGGTCGGTGTCTCAAACAGTGCACGAATTGACAGACCCAGCCCATTGTGATGAAGGCGCTCAATCAGCTGAACAGCGAGTAGAGAGTGACCACCAAGCATGAAGAAGTTGTCATGGCGCCCAACTTGTTTGATGTTGAGCAGTTCCTCCCAGATGCGTGCCAAGGCAGTTTCCGTCTCGCCCACAGGGGCTTCGTATGTCTGACTGACAAGGGAGTCTCTATCCGGCTCGGGAAGTGCGCGACGGTCGAGTTTGCCATTAGCTGTCAGTGGAAGTCTGTCCATGCGAACATATGCTGTTGGTGTCATGTAGTCCGGCAATTTCTCGGCAACATGAGAATGCAGCAAATGAGCGAGACCTTCGCTCTGCTCAGCGACCACATAGGCAACCAGGCGCTTATCCGTACCATTGCCGAGGGCTAGCACCGCTGCTTCCTTCACGAGGGGATGGTCAACAAGACGTGCCTCAACCTCACCAAGCTCAATTCTGAATCCACGGATCTTGACTTGGTCATCGTTACGACCCAGGAAGATGATACTGCCATCAGACAAGTATCGGACAAGATCCCCAGTCCTGTACATGCGGGCACCCTGTTTCTTGCTAAATGGGTCAAGAGGGAACTTTTCGGCCGTCAGCTCTGGCCGGTGAAGATATCCGCAAGTGACGCCGGCACCACCAATACACAGCTCCCCAACAGCACCCAAAGGCACAGGGCGACCCTGAGCATCCAGAATATAGGTGGTCAGATCCGGAAGCCTGACACCGATGGGACTGACGGCTTGGGAGCAATCCTGTGCCTTCATCACGCGATAGGTGGCGTACACGGTGATTTCGGTGGGCCCATACATGTTCACTATTTTGGGTGAATCCTCGGAGCGCGTGGCGTACCACGGTTGCAAAATAGCTGGCTCCAGCGCTTCACCAGCAAGGATCACAAAGCGCAGCCGATCACTGAGTTCACTCTGCGCTTGGCAACCAATCAGCGGCTTGAAGGAGCTTGGAGTCATATTCAGAACGGTGATTTCTTGCTCGCAGATCAAGCGGTACATATCTTCAGGCGAGCGGATCACGTTCTGGCTAGGGACAACCAGCTTTCCGCCGTAGCGAAGTGCTCCCCATAGCTCCCACACGGATACGTCAAAGCTGTAGGAGTGAGACAAGCACCAGACATCCTTTTGGTTGAACTGGTACCAGGGAGCCGTCGTATCAAACAGGCGGGTGACGTGGGCATGCTTCACCATCACGCCCTTTGGCTTGCCGGTGGATCCAGAGGTGTAGATGATATAGATGAGATTGTCCAAGGTCAGGCTAGAGACCTGTGGGTTTACAGAGGGGCAGCCCTCCAACTCTGCGTTGGGATCGATCACAGTTAGCGAAGCGAGTGATTCCTCGCCAATAGTATTGCGACCATGCTTATCCGCCAAGAGAATGGAGGGCGACGCATCGGAAATAATATCGTTCAGTCGTTCACTAGCATACACTGGATCCAGTGGCAAGTAGGCACCACCGGCCTTCAAGATGGCCAGTATACCGATCACAATCGCCGGGGATCGCTCAACGCAGAGAGCAACAAGAGTATCCGGTTTGACTCCAAGATCAATGAGGCGATGTGCGAGGCGATTAGCACGCTCGTTGACTTGAGTATAAGTCAATGTCTGAGACTCCGACACAATAGCGATGGCATCGGGAGAGCGAGCAACTTGATCCTCAAACAATTGATGGATACATAATTGGTTTGGGTATGGCTCATCAGCAGTGTTCCATTTTTGCAGCAAAAGCTCTTGTTCTGAAGAAGAAAGTAAATTTATGTTGATGATAGACTGTGTGGCATCGGTAAACATGGCTTGCAACGTGGCCAGGAAATACCCGATCTGTCTATCGATTGTGGATCGATCAAAGATCGAAGTTGAGTAATCAAGATGGCCGATAATTTCATCATTATCTTCGCGGAGCTCAAGGCTTAGGTCAAACGTAGCAACGCCATGGCTCACCCCTTGAGGTGCCACACTAATTCCAGGCAGGTGCATTTCCCCCACTTCATTGTTTTGCCACCCGAACATCAGCTGAAGAGGTGATTTCTGGTCCATAATCTCCACTACTTGGTCGAATGGGACATCTTGATGTGCTTGAGCTGCTGCAGAAAATTGATGGATCCGCCTTAGTAGCTCTGACACGTTTGGATTACCCGAAAGATCAACCCGTTGCACCAGAGTGTTCACAAAGAGGCCGATCAATTGCTCGAGCTCGTGATGGTTACGATTGGCATTTGGCGTACCAATTACTATATCGTCTTGTCCTGAAAGCCGTGATAGCACAACACTCCATGCAGCGAGAAGTGTCATGAAAAGTGTAACTCCGTTCTGCTGACTTAGCTGTTTAAGCGCGAACGTTGTATGCGAATTCACATGAACTGGCATCCGAGCTCCTGCAAATGATTGTCGAGAAGGACGAGGCCGATCAGTTGGCAGGGTGATTGACACAGGTGCCCCGGCGAGTGCGGTGCGCCAGAATTCGCACTGTTCCCGAAGCCTATCACCACTCAGCCACTTTCTTTGCCAGGCTGCATAGTCAGGGTACTGAAGGGTGAGTGGAACCAATGGATCGGGTTGATCATTGCGGTAGGCTGTGTATAGTGCACTCAGCTCACGAATCAACAGCCTCGTGGACCAACCGTCAGTAACAATGTGATGCTGTGTCAGCAAGAAGACATGATCATCGTGAGCAAGTTGGATCAATTGTGCGCGAATCAATGGACCTGTTATGAGGTCAAAAGGTACCCGAACTTCGTTTGCACGCAACTCCTGAAGACATCTTTCAACATCTAGCTCTCCCCGAAGATCATAAGTGAACATTGGTAACCCAGATTTAGGATCCAATAGTTGAACTTCGGGCTGGCCGTCAACAGTGACAAAAACCGAGCGAAGTGACTCATGCCTAGTAAACACTGTATTCAAAGCACGTTGCAGAGCATCATGATTGAGAGAGCCTCGCAGGCGGAATGCTGTTTGCATATGGTGGACGTAGCTGGCTGCATCGCTCTGGGCAAGAATCCACAGACGCTTTTGGGCATATGATGGAAGCAGAGCAGCTTCCCGAGAAACAGGTGTGATGGCACCTGCAGGCGCCTGGTACTTTTGATTAATGTCTTGGATCTTCAAGCCTCTGTTTTCGTTGTATGATTCAACAGAGTGAAGCGTAGTCTCTGAGCTAGACTCTGATGGCGCTTGATACATGGGAGCATCGAATTCACTGATAGAAACATTAGCTTAGATACACAGGAGATCATTCCATTACCACTTTCTCCCCTACCTTTCTAGATTTCCCGTGGAGTTAATTGTCGTGATGCTGGCATTGTCTTCAAAGATATCGTCACTGACATCGCTGCGGTAGCTCTCTAAAGTCTAGCAAAATGAAATCACGTTTGTTAGGAGCCACGATTCTCTGCCGTCCCAGTGAACCACATGGCCGGACACTCAAGACTTCGAATCCTTACCTGGGCGGGCTTGCTTGGAGTTTGGAATGTATGCATATTGCTTCAGGAAGTAGTTGTAGGAATGCGCACAAAGCTCAATCTTCGGGTTGTTCAATGATCTAAAGCAAATTACTCTTCCAACTCGATGGTAAAAAATGCAATGTACTGTATACCCAACACCCCTAGTAATGCTCGCCTTAAATACACTCAATGGCTAAGCCATGTTCCAACAAAGTGGAAGCAATTATATCTAATATGGGTGTACACACCATGCTTCCACCAATAATGCCGTAAGTAACCAAAGGATCAGAAGGTGTTCGAAGCAATTCGTCAAGAGGGAATGCTGTGCCTTATTGGTGCTCATTAGTGTATTGTATTCGTGTGTAGGTTGCGATATCGCACAATTGCTGTCACAATGATCTACTCTCCAATACCCATGTTTGGATTGTCACTGAACCAAATTGGGAACACAAGGTTATTATTGCCAAAATTGGGAATAGATAAAGCAAAACTCCAGTATATCCACGAGAGCCAATGATCTATTCGTGGTTGGTCTCATTTTGCAAGCCTGGCTGTAATGGAGTGGTGCTACTCTAGGCGCATGTATAAGGTTAGTTACTGGTTTCCCAAGTCGAAATAGACAATTAATATCCTCCATCTTGATCATGATGTACCCCCGCCAGAGAAATGGTGGGAATTTGAAGTGTGTGAATAGTGTTGTGTAAACGGGCTAGGCTTTTCATACATTGCTTACGGAGTCCATTCTAGTCAAATAAATTGCGGTTAAAACCTAATCCCGCACCTGCGAAACAGGGTGCTTTGGGGGCAGCTATCCCAGCCACTTCCACGCCAGTTCAGCAACTCTTTCGAGCGTCAGTTCATTGGCAGGCGACGAATCAAGCAGGCGCCCGTCTGGGACTTGGTACAAGGAGGAGACGCACCAATGTCTCCAATCTGCAAGTCGAGACATGCCATGGAAGTCATGAAACCGGCTACCATTTCCGATGCCATAGGGCTCATAGAGCAGCGTTGGGGCTAGAGACCTTATCCACCAAGCGCACTGACCCCGGGTTTGGCTGTGCTCATCGATCTATTTTTAAAATGGTTCGATCTCCACAATGCAACAACTCTACATGCCTCCCAGTATAGGAAGTTGATAGCACCGGATTTTGTAATTACGAGCTTGTGGATTCGGTGTATGATCGTGGGTGATCTCCATTGATTCAAACCTCTGCTGAATATGATCATGGGTCGAGTTCTATTAAGGTTTTGTGTAGGACAGGTGCAGGAATGCAGACGATGGTGGAACTCAGTGAATGGCCTACGTCGGCCGCTACACTGTCGTGTCTTGCAAGGGATCAGTGTTTATAGTGTGTGCTTACGAGTTCCCAAAGTATCTCCCGAAAGATCAATTGATGTCCTTAAGAAATCTAATACATGATTCAATCTAACACCATCCGGATCACATGGGGGATTTTCCAGTAGGATCCAAGACTTTATATGATCTTTAATGATTCACCTAATTTTAGTGAGTGCTGGACCCAATCTATTGGATAGTGCCTGACTGGATAGTCACCACGGATTTTCCCATTGAACGGATTGCCCCAGTTTCCCTTGGCCCACACAAGCCAATCTTCGTTATGCTCCTGCATGGCCATGTGAGCTCCGCAGATTGCGAAGATTCGGATTTCGGAGGCAGCAGGCATTAAATGAGCTGAATGGTTGCCATTTGTAGATTAATGGATGCTTGTATTGACAATGTCATCTTGATGCCGATGATGTCGTGTTTACGAAGCCCGTCGTTTGCTGCGTCCAGTAAGCAGGCTTCGGTGCAGGTTCAAGATCAACCATTTAATACCGTCAACAATCACGATCAGTTATTAATACATGATGCAAGGTTATTTTCGGATGCAACTACCAAGTAACCCAGCAAATTGATTCGAGGCGATTGAGATGCAAACCGCCCAATTTCTTGCTCCTGAAATTGGCTTGATTGCCATCACTTAAGGGTCTCGCCAATTTCCGGGCAGGTGAAACCGAATCCATGCGGCCGGTTAAGTACCAACAAGCAAACAAAGGGGCTCTTTTCGGTGAGAAAGGTTTTTTCGGTATGGAACGCTAGGGGCGAGTCTGTAGTATTGCATCGCGCAGTACACTCGGCTGATGCGATACCAATCAATGCAACGAGCGCGTACACATATCTGACAACCAGGCTCCAGTTGGGCGCCACCTTGTATGTCGAAATTCAGCCCTATGATGACTCGGCCTACTCTGCTCTTACTGGATGCTTTTGCTACAATGCATTTGTATGTATTGCACCTTTTTTAAGCGATCTTACAATACAATTCACTCCTGAAATGATGTTCCCTTACGTGGGAGGAAGCTTGACTGTCTTTCGATAGCGGCACATACCTGCTCGAATCCAGTAATGGATCCTTTCAACTTAACCGGCTTTTTGGGTGCATCGCTCAATTACCTGACACTCTTGTCGGTTTCCCTCATATCGACACTACATGGTTTTCGCAGTCTACGAATGTTTATATCATGCGCTCTCCGTAGCATTTCGGTCCACCACTACACTCACTCCCCTAAATGGACTCCATGTGCAAACACGTACCTAAACTAGATTCCATATTTCTTGACTCGTATAATCCATCCCTCCTGATGCTTCTTTAACTGTAGATGTCGTACGTGGGTCCCGATTTACTCAATACCGTTGGAACAGGGATGTCTAGCTTCACCTATTCGCATACCCAACTAAAGATAAACACATCCATCATCTTCACGCAATGCAACTTCGGCAACCCTCGGTCAACATTTCGATATTCCCAGTAGTTCCAGTGGATTAAGCACACGTGTATCAGCCACCGCTATCCAGCATTCTGGTATTTTTCCAAAAAAAGGACTCGCGTTGTTCCATAGGCCAACTTGCCACCGCCAGAACTGGTTTGGATTCACCAGCCGAACCTTTGCATGGAATCGTTCCAGCTCCCATAGTTGAGATGCACTATATACCACATATCCGCGTGGACGCCATTCGGTTCATTTGGAGCCAAGCAGATCGTACGTGTTAATGCATCCAGTAGAACCAGCAAGGCTGTGCTTTGGTTACAACTGGATGCTGCGCTCAGTTGAAATCGGTCGCGGAATCCTTCCAGGTAAACGGTCTGATGGGCACAATTGGCATACCCAGCAAAATTCGGAACTAATCCAACTTGGATTGATTAAAAGTCCCGATTAGAGATCACTTTTCAGTACACCAACACGTGGACTCGTATTGAGTAGTAATCATTTCAAGTGACATGATCTGGATGCAAATCTAATTCTACTGCAATAAATCTCCCCAGCAGCCATCCCTGCGAAAATTCTAATGGAATTTTTATGATATCCATATATTAGCTTAGAGTTTTATTGGATAAGACGTTGGTTGAGTATCAGCTATGAGTATAGGCCATGGTATGGCATAGGCAGGTTACAGCATGTTGCACATACAAATTTTGAAGTACTTCCAAAAGGCACGATGCATGGCAAGGCTGGTTAGTCAAGACCTGTATACATCAGACTGAGGAATATAAAGCAGTACAGCTATATATACCTCTTGCAACATTGGAGCCAAGACATAATGGGCAATACTAAGTGAGTTTTGAGGATGTGGCACTGTAGTATTACTAATATTATTGTACAGATCACAGGGTGGCAGTGTGAGTAACTAGCCCTTTTTCTACCTCCCCTTGAAGCACTCATATATTCCACTGTAGATTCATCCCTATAGATTTGCTTACCCACCACTGCCATGGGTATATCACATATAGTTTGAATAAAAAGTATTATGGCCTCCTGCTTAGTAATCACTACATATCTGCACACCTGCTGTAATTGACACACTTCCATCTGTTGTAGAATTTCATTATCCAACCTAAGTATTCATCTAACTTAGTCACTTGGATCATTACTTACAAATCTTAGAGAACACTGGCCTAATTCCTTTTAGGGACTTACTGGAATATTTGCACCAAAATATCTGGTACACTGAACATGGAAATTATCAAGATTCTCCAAACAGCCCCAAACTTTTCACACAAGCTCATGGGACTGCTCTAAGCATATCATACAAGCTTGATATGCCAGGGCCATGTAAAAGTATAAATACTACATCTACATTCAATAAATCATTGAATGAATACCACATAATCTACTTGCTCTCCCAATCACTTCCAATATCACCAAGACTCTTGCAACAGGCTATGAGCCCCAAGCTGCCACTGTCTACACTGTGTACTACTGCTATTACCGGAATTTTCCTCTTTGCTGAGAAGTTGGATGGATCTAACTACCATGGGTGGAAGGTGAAGATGAAGATGCTGCTACAGGAAAGAGGCCATTGGGATATTGTTATGGGGGAAGAATGCCATCCTAAGAATGTTGGAAAGGAAGCCTTATTGTACCAGAAGAAAGGATAAAGTGCTTTCAATTGCATATGCCTTAATGTTAAAGACAAATTGCTAATTCAATGCTCAAGAGCAAAAGAAGTATAGAATGCCTGGAAGATATTAGAAGACAACTATAAGTCATGATCAGCTGCTAAGAAAGTATATCTTAGATGAGAATTATTTACTACAAGGAGGCTGCCAGGAGAAAAATGAATAATCTAACAAAATTACCCTGTTGGTTGATCAGATAGAATCTGTGGGTGTACCAACAACTGATGATAATGTAATAGTTACCCTCCTGAATAGCTAGACAGACAGGTATTAAGGTTTTGTATTAGAACCAGAGTCCAGAGCTGAAGATTTGACCTTATATTATGTATATGGACAGCTCCTGGGCTAAGAGTCAAGAAAATCCAGTACCTATAAGTAGGAAGAAGAAAATGCTTTAATAAGCGTTGATAACCTACAGAGAAGGTACTCAAGACCCTTTAAAGGCAACAGCAATATGTTTTGCAACTACAGCAAAAGGAATGGACACACATCAGACTGGTGCCTCAAAAAGAGCAATAACTGGCAGAAAAGCCTAAATATGGATATGCTGCAACAACTGAACATAGTCTCTTCCCATTGGCAATAAATAAAGCCACAGAGAAGCATTCTCAGATGTGGTATTGTGACTCTGGAGCATCTCAACCCTTTAGACACCAAAAAGAATATTTTACTCAATACTTTGACAGGTGATAATAGAACACTGGATGCAGTTGGAGTGGGAACTATCCAAGTGAGCTTCAGAAGTATTGAAGGAAGTCACCCACTTATCTTGAAAGAAATACTCTTTTAACCAGATATAGCCAAGAACCTTTTATCTGCAAGCAAGGCCACCACAGAAGGACTCAGTTTCAGTTTTGACAACTCTGGATGCAGGATCACAGATCAAAATGTTGCATGTAGTGCTTTGGGTATCAGATATCAGAATCTGTACAAACTCACTTATTTCACTATATCTGGAAGCCAATATAATCAACTCAAATGAAGAAACACCAATGCCTTTGCACTGGATATTTTGACACATTGAATTTGTTGACTTGCATAAAATGATCAAAGATTGGCTAATTTTGAGAGTAAAATTAGTCCCCAGCTGATTTGGAGCACTGAGAAGCCTGCATATATGGGAAACAAGCCAGATAACTGCTCAAGAGCTCTGGGTTAATCAAAACTAAGAAAAAATGGACCCAACTCATATCTGTGTAGACATATGCATGATATATCCTCAGGTGGGATGAATATTAGGTCTCTTTTATCAATGATTCTACAAGTTACTCATGGGTCTACTTCATGGAATGCCAGAAGAACTGTAGCTTTAAACCACAGTGGAGAGAGAAAATGGTGAAATAATCAAAAAAATATGCACTGCACATGGCAGACAATACACCTCAGAACATATCAACTGCTTCAGCAAAATTCATAACATAAGTTAATAGGCCACTGTACAATACTCCCCACTGCAAAACAGAGTGGCAGAATGTGCATACAGATCAATAATTGATATGGCAACATTTATGATCCATGATCAAAAATTATGCCATGATTTTTGGGCAGAATAAGTTGTTACTGCTATATATCTAAAAAATGGGGGTTATAGCAGAATACTTTGAGACTCTACTCTGCTTCACGCATGTTATGGATACAGACCTAGTGCAGAATATCTCAGAATGCTTGGGTACACAGCATATGCCACAAAACCTGCTGGAAATCAGTCAAAATTGAGCTAAAAAGTGTCAAATGAGCATTTTTGGGTAACTGTGGTGAAATAAAGCCATACAGACCATACCATGACAAAGTAAAAAGCTGATGGAGTCTAGGGCAATTTTGTTTCAGCAATATTCAAATTTTTGACATAATATGACATCAGAAGACAACAAAAAATTGATCTCTGGTCCACCAATAGTCAGGACTGAATTAGAGTAAAAGAATGAAGAGTTTGTACTCCAGAGGACTTTAAAACTGTAGTTCAGCCTAAATCAGTGCCTGGGAATATCCCAGAAGTGATCATTCCTCTATCAAATGCCCAGAGATCTACCCAGACAAAAAATAGTCCAAATTACTATATCAACAAGGGTACAAACTTAGCCTATGTCTATTCAGTCCATATTGGTGAGCTCCAGACTGTAAAGGAGGCCATAAGTAGCCCTCAGACAGGGCTTTGGAGATCTATGGTGACAGAGGAATATCAGGCACCAATGCAAAATCAAACTTGGGACTTGGTCAAATTACCAGTTGACCAAAAATCAATTTGATGCCAATGGGACTTCAAGACAAAATACAAGGCTGATGGTACAATTGAAAGATGCAAAACAAGACTTGTGGCCAAATGATACTCTCAGACAAAAGGACTTGACTATATTGAGACCTTTGCACCAGTAGCCAAGTTTAATTCAATTAGATTAATATTGGCAATTACAGCCAAATACAAGGTTTCTGTGCATCAAATGGATGTAAAAGCTGCATTTTTGAATTGAGAACATGATAAGGATGTGTATATGAGCCAGCCTGATGGGTCTTCTGACCAAGACAGTCCCATTTGGTGTGCAAGCTTAAAAAATCTCTATATGGTCTCAAACAATCACTAAGAGCTTGGACTTGCAAGATAGATTCTTATTTGGGATCTTCAAGCTTCAAAAGGACTACTGCTGACTATAGTGTATACCATAAGCCAGATAGAGCAAATCCAGTTCTATTAGCTCTATATGCAGATGATCTTATTATAGCTGCCAATAACCTAGCAACATTGGAAGAGACTAAATCCTACCTATCTCAAGAATTCAAAGTGCCCACTGTAGGGAAACTGAGTTACTAACTAAGAATGAACTACTTCATAGACAGAAGTACATAGATTATCACCCTAGGACATTTCAAGTATATCAAAGATATACTAAAGAAGCACCTAATGAAAGACTGTAAGTCAGTGGCTACCCCAAAGAAGACAAACCTCAATGTAGATACTGATATAATAAAGAATGTATAAGTGCACTCTAACTGTTGTATGGGTAAACTTCTTTCTGGGGGGTATACCAGCCCCACCACTGCATATGCCTTCTGGCACTTTCATACCGCTACATTGGTGTTTCTTATACCACTGTTGCTACTGTATACTTGTTACAAGTCTTGATATAATGGTTGTAGAGGAATAGGGAGTTTAGTAAGTATTTTATTGACTAAAACTTGAGCCAACTTTCACTGAGGTTCCAGCAGCTCTGTATATTCACTTTGCCAGATCTATTGCTGACTAATTGCATTTGCTAATGCAGGTTGTGGCTGATGACTCATTTAATTGCATCATCATCACAAAGTTAAATTTTCCTTGCTATATATATTAACATCTGTTAAGGATCTGCTGATTCATCTGCACTCCAATACTACTAATTTGATAGAAATATTGATATACTAATAGACTAAATATAGAACTAGTTGGTTTGACTAGAAACTAATCCCACTTTAAAATACAAGTGGCAGATTAAAGCATCCTTCTATACTCAAGTTGAGAGGGCTCTCCTGAATCATTTCTCTAATAATATCAGTATCTTGATGGTTGAGGATTGTCTATAAATCTTGCAAGCATGAGACTGTCTCTATGAGCTAAATCTTGTTGAATATTACCTTGCTTCTCTACTAGTTGGTAAGTTGTAAATGGATATTCTTTGATGATTATAGATGGTCCAGTCCATTGCAGCTCAAGATTCTTCCAAGTGTTTTTTCTTAGCAATACAAAGTTCCTGATTGGACATCTTGAACTCTTTAGATAGGCTGTATTTAGTCTCTTCCAACATCTCAAAGTTATTGGTGGCTATAATAAGATCTTCCACATATAGAGTTAATAGAACTAGATTTGCCCTCTCTTGCTCATGGTATAGACTATAGTTGGCTTTACTCCTTTTGAAACCCAAGGACTCCAAATATAAATCTATTTTGCAATCACAGGCCCTTGGTGACTGTTTGAGTCCATATAGAGACTTTTAAGGTTGCAGACCAAATGGGGGCTATCTTGGTCAGCAAGCCCTTTAGGCTGGTCCACAAATGCATTCTCATCAAGAGCTCCATTTAAAATTCAGTTTTTACATCCATTTAATGAATAAAAAACTTATATTTGGCTGCAATAGCTTATATTGCCCTATGAAAAATTATTGAGATGAACCCATCAAAAGGCTGTAACAAAGTTAAAGTCCCATAACTAAGAGGTACTGATCCTGTCAGGACACTGTCCAGAGACTGTTAAAAAATATTTGCACCCCAGATTTCACAAAAAACTTAGTCAAAATTTTTCATCACAACTATGTATAAGTGGCTTTTGATTGGTTCCCTGCCAATTTGCTCACTTTCTTATCCCAGACACTCTATTGCCTCCTACATTTGTATGCACTGATTAGCTATTGCCTCTTTTTCACACTCCTTACCTCCTGACTCAACCATTTCTCTTACTTCTCATGCATACAAATTGATTTATTGCTGTTGAAACTTCAGTTGAACCTCAATTGCCAATTGTATTGACCTATGCAAGGCCCTCTACCCTACACTAACTTTAAACCCAACCCCAAACTCATCAAGTAGCTACATTAAAATCCACCACTCAAGAAGTATTTCTGCTGAATGCTCTGGTTCCACAACTTTGGCAGGAATCAAATGACTTTATGCCACTATTCATTCACTGGCTCCCACACATCCTGGTCTTTGGCTGGCACTGAAAGGTCTAGCACCTTATCTGCCAGTCTTTGCAATAATTCCTTGCAATATTCTAGTGTGTTTTCTTAAGCACTGCTCTTGAAAAAGTGCTGCAACCTCTTGGTGTGCCTATTAATGTTCCCATATTCCACTGAAGGCAGTGTGATAGTCTTTCAAGCTCTTAGTGTTGTAGCCTTGTCTGTCAGTGCAATCTCCACTCTGTCAACAATGGAGGATGTGGAGGGTGTGGTAGACAAATTGCCTTTTTCAGCAAACTCATCTACCTTGCTGAAGTGTAGATCAACTGGCTGCGCTTCTAACACTTGTGAAAACAGCTAGTTTCTTGTTGGTAATTCTTTTGGGCTATGATGGGATTCTGGCTGTTCTGGGCTTGTGGCACAAATTGGCAAGAACTGCATTTTTTTTTGCATGCCTCCCTGTCTCAGGCTTGGGTAGACATTTTTCCTTTACCTTTTCCTTTATCACTGCCAGGTCTTTTGCTGCTACTTTGTCTGAGTGCTTCTTGTAAAGAACTACATTTTCTCCTGGATAAATTCTGCTCTTACACATCTGTTTGGGCCTGCTTGTCCCTTGCTGGCTCTCTTCTGGCAACCTGACATTTTTTTCTGCTTGTTTTGAGCTCTCAACTTTAGTTGTGATGGGCTCTTGCAAAAGCCGCTGGCTTTTATCACTGCCAGGTCCTTCACTGCTACTTTGACTAAGTGCTTTTTGAGTGGTACTACACCTTTTCCTTAATAAATGTAGCGCTAGGGCATCCATGTTTGCCTGCTTGCTCCTAATTGGCACTCTTCCAGCTACCTGAAGTCTCTTTAATGCTTGTCTGGAGCTTTTGGCACTGCTTATAATGGGCTCTTGAGGAATCTGCTGGCTTTCAGCCATAGCGCCCTTGTTCTTCTGCCTTTCATAGCTTCTGATATTCTTAAGATGCTTTCTTAGCATAGCAATGCTGGCCTAGAATCCATTTGCCCATTTCATCCAGGATAATGCTCATGGAACAAGTCAAGTGCATTCTGCTTGGCATTGAGCTCCCAATGGTCCCATAATATGCCAGCCTTAAGTTGATGGTGTGCTAGACTTTGGATGGCCTCTTGATTGTTAGCCACTATGCATTATTGCACTCAACAACTTCACAGATCTTCAATGTCTTCTGATTTTTAGGCTCTGGTATAAAAACCACAATGTCTCCCTCCCACACTGTGATAGGTTTTTCTGTGAGCTTTATCTTTGGGCACTGCTTTGTGCTTCAAAGACTGCACAGTGTTCCTCTGCTGTTGCATTGGGATATGGCTCAATTCTTGGCTATGAAATTCAGCTACTTCAGTTCCTTCTTTGCAGCAAAAATACTGCTTTCTCTACCTGGTATATTGATTGCTCTACACATATTATCTGCTACTCCTGTTATTGGACTACTTCCTGATTTCTCTGGGCCATTGCATCTATCCTATCAGCCACTGCACCTAATTGCTGCATTAATGCTTTGGTATGAGCTGACAACATACTTGCTAGTATGGGTGGTAGTGATGTTATGACAGCCACTTGCTGGTCTTCAACTGAGGGTACTGTGTTTGCTACATTCTCATTTGCCTGAGGATAATGGTTGGCTTGTGGCTCTGTAGATGTTCTCAATTGCCTACTTGACTGAGAGCCTGAGGGTCCACATTATTACCTTCAATGGGCACACTGTCCACAGGGCCTTCTTTGGATGTAGCCCTGCTTGTTGCACTGAATGTCAAAGCAAGCTGTTGTCCAACTGTTCTTCTGTAGCCATCAGCAGTGGGGTTAGGTTGGGAACCAGAAAACTTTGCTTTATTTTTTGGCGGTATATATATGGAAGTGAGTAAAACTAAAGGGGAAATAGTGTTACATATACATGTATATGTAGGGCCACAACTTTATTTATAATGCTTAAAATGGCAGGTTAATGTTGAATTTTACACTCATGTAGGTGCAATGTCTCAAATACAAGACTGTCTTAAGTTCACATGAGCATTGCCCAAAAGTGATATAATAGCATTATGTTGTCAAGGTCAAAATATTTGTCCCATAGACAAGACTACTTTGACTCAATACCATAAGAGAAGCGGAAAAAGACCATGTGGCTATTGTGGCAAGCCTCTCAGCCATGAAGCATGCAGAGAGCACAGGAAGTATTACAAGGATCACAACCAGTGTTTTGCCACACAAGTCATATTTGACCATTCATTGGTCACTACTGTACCAACATTATCTTACTGGCCAGTTGATACTTCTATATTGGCACATGGCCATCTTTGTCACCTTTTGCAAACTGAGTCAGGTGAGTTTGTGACACCTTTGGGCTCACCACAGCCTTCTGAATATGGCATGCAGAGTGATAGTACTGACAAAGAAGGTTCACTGATGGATTTTGAGCCTATCTCCCCTAACAACAGTACCATGAATGAGCCCAGTCAAATCCCTATATGTAACAAGACAACACTTGTTGAAACAAATGCCAAGGATACTTTATGGAGCCAAGTGAGCCCAGTAATCCATCTACTGGTAAATGATGTCATGTTGTGGCTAGAGAAGTGGTGTGTTTCCACTAATATCAGTAATGGGGGCTTTGAGGATTTATTACTACTTTATTTCAAATCATACCAGGATGCAACTTACCATGTACATGGTACAAGTGGACTACCATCATGCGGCTGGCAACATATAATTCAGAGACTGTCCTGATTCAAGCATGTGTTAATAGTTGCATGGCATTCACATCCAAAAATGCTACCATTGCAACATGTCCAAATTGTCAGGAATCCACCACCATTGAGGGAAATCATTGTTCACACTCCAGATATATTGCAGTCATACCCCATCTGAGGAAGCTGATGCAGTCCATCAAATATTGCAGAGCTATACAGCACTGCACTCAGTATACATCAAGCACAAACCTATCCAATATATTTGATGGCAAACATTACAAACAGCTAAGAAGCAAGGGCTACTTCTAAGGTATGTATGACCATGCTTTTGCCTTAGCACTTCATGGATTCTCATTAAACAAGTACTCTACCAGCAAATCCTACTGGCCACTGATTCTCATCAATCTGATGCTGCCACCCATCTTATGGTATTAGAGCAATAATCTGATGGTGTCTCACTGGTATCTGGGCCTAAATCACGGTCCAACCTGGATAGCTACCTGTATCTATTGCTATATGAATTTTGTATGCTTTCAAGTGGAATAACAGTAAATGGACATCATGTAAAAGCACATATTATTATCTGCATTGGAGATACCCCAGCCATCAGCAAGATAGCAGGTTTTTCTGGGCACAATGGATGGTATTGCTATTAAATGTGTGAGATCCAGGGGATTTATTCCATAACTCACACTCATTATTATTACCTAAACACCAGCACCAAAAACATCATCTTTCCACAGAGAGAATGTACAGAAGTCAGCATGCAATTGCAGCAAGGTTGGCAAGCTATAAGTCATTGGCCAGAATATGGAATCAATTGGAAACCAGAGATACTTAAGCTAGAGGGTATCTGTTGGAGCAAAAGCTTTGCACTGGGAGCAATGCACTTGCTTTTCAACACAACCCATATACTGGTGACCAAGTTGTACATGGTGCATTTCAAGCTAAATGAGCTCTTTGAGATACCAGAGAAATTTGAAAGAATTGGCAAGATATTACAAAGTATCTGCTACCCTAAGTACTTCTCATGAGCTCCAATTAATATTCATACACATATGTGACAATATAAATTCAAAGACTGGATGAACTGGATATGTTTTTATTTAAGTGGTGCTCTGAAGTCATTCCTACCAAGAGTACATTGAAAGCATTGGGAGTCATATGTCAACATTGTAGGAATATTTATCCAGAAGCGGATCACCAATGCCAACTTGACACATCTACAGCTGCTGTGCAACGAGTTTGTAATGGAATTTGAGCGGCTATACTACAAGCATAAAGCTGAGCACATAGATCTCTGCTGCTACTGTATCCATTCTCTACTCCATCTTGCTTGGTGTGTGGAGAATATTGGGCCTTGCTTCATCTTTTGGGAGTTTCCTATGGAGCGGTGTAGTGGGGTGACAGTGACACCCACTGACAGATGTGCTCATTCCCTTATTTTCTACATACCTATATCACTACTACACTTATTTTAGTTTTATCCCGTTTGTCTTACCCAATCAGTACTATCCCATAAGCCGGTTGACTATCACACCTGCTTACCTTATTGCATAAGTTACCCCTCACTTTATGTAAGATTACTAGCTATAAGTACTTCTATATTAGGCAAGTACCCGCGCCAGTACCCGTGACACATGATCAGCCTGTGTCACCATCCCTACCATTTCCATACCATATATGGTATCCCCATGTTACACAGGTTTCAGAATACTGATTCCTGATTGGTTGGATGTGCTGTGCCTCTTAGAACCTTCCGGCACCTACTTAGAACATTCTTAGGTCATTCTGATGTCATTAAGATTTCTATTGATCTCCGGAACCTTCTGGAACACCATGATTAGTAATCACTTAGCCAGTGAGAAAAGTATATAAGGGAGGCTATCCCTCAACAATAAATCATCATCCCTTTTATCAATATACCAACTTGTTGATTAGTGTGATCACTGCTACCTGCTGCTACCTGAACTTCCAACCCTAGACCACAGGACACTCCCAGGAAACCGCGCTGACAGCCAACTGACCTTGGAGGCACTACTTGTGAGGAATACTCAGAGTAGGTATCTTTTATTATATTTGATTCTTTCCCAAGTTTGTTGTTGTACAGGCAAAGATACTTTTCTGTCTTTGTAACTATTGACTAAAGCTGCATTCTTATCAAGTCCCTGCTGGTGGAGTTTACAGTTGTTTTGACTTTGGAAGCTTTAGTACATTGTCATCTCAAAGGACGCTAAACCCAGCACATACTTTTGTTAAGATGCCAATTAAGTTGGGGATTGTAGCTCAATAGTTTTCCCTTGACAAGCTTGTGGCTTTATTCCCCTTCACATTAGATTAGAGACAGAACCCAAGTATTCCTAGCAAGCTTTTGCCAGAGGTTATTGCACCCAGTGAACACCCCACACACAAAACACTTGAGAAGTGTTGGACGTATCTCTCCCTTGGACTTATACACCACCACAGCAGATGTGTGGGGAGATAGGAAGGCAAGTCAAGTTGCAGGTACTACCATATCCCAATCTCATCTAGAATATTACCTTCAAGTCCATCATGGATGTGGTGAGTTGGCATATGGAGGAAAGCCTGGAGGAGTTGGAAAGTACAAAGGACAAATGTGCACATGGGGACACCTATGCCTATGGCATTAAGAAGCTAAGCAGCCCCAATCAGTGGGTAATCAGTTAAGTAATGCAAAGTTGGGTTGGGTGCAACATGCAGCTAATTCTTATTAGGAAAACTCTACCAAGGTATGCCAGATTTCTCTTGATCACAAGCCAACTTTGACACCACTCAATATAGAACTCACACAAACAAATGCCAGTGAGCACCTATAAGGGGGACTAGAAGCCAGTAGGGAAAAGGAATCTATTGGCTAAATACCAAGAAGCTCTTTGTAGATATTCAGGAGGTATTCATGCCAGCAGTGGCCACAACAAGGCATATGTTTGCAAGATGTATGTGTTACCAGGAGTACAAGGTTTATGGCAACTTTGCAAGTATCATACTAAAAGCTGTAAAGTTGAGGTGATAGCAGTATGTCAACTGCAGCAGGTATGCATGTTTTTAGAGGTTAGTAAGCTGGAGGCCATAGTTTTTTTTGATTTGGACTATATGTGGAATAATTAAGGTAGTAGCAGGCAAGCAAATAAAGAGGGGTGATTCCACAGTGGAAAATATGAATGGCACGAGGGGAAGTAGAAAAAGGAAGTACCATTTGGTAGATTGGTATGGTAGCAATATACAGAACCGGCAGTAGGCCTTCATACTGCCAATATAATGCCATCAGAGTCTTGCTGTAAGGCCATCAAAATACCGTCAAGTTTCTTGCCATATACAACAATTAGATGTCCTGGCTGGTTGGATCCACTTAAAATAAATGTAGAGTGCTAAAAGACCACAACAAAACCATGCAATTTATGTCAAAGCACCAAATAAATCTTGTCAAGTTTTATCCCCTTATTTGGTTTTAAAATTAGCAAAACACCATTTCAATCCCTTCATCAGAACATTAAAAGGATTAATAATTCAAAGCTGCTGGTTTTATGACAGTCTCTAAACAGGATCCTGATGGCTGATCTGGATTGGATCCACCTGTGAAACCAAGTTATTTTTTGTAGGGTTGATATAACAGAAATAAACTTGGCTACCAGTGCAAAGGTCTCAGTATAGTCAAGTACTTTTATTTGAGAGTACACTTTGGCAACAAGTTTTGCTTTGTATCTTTCAATTGAACCATCAGCCTTGTATTTTGTCTCAAAGACACATCTGCATCCAATTGATTTTTGATTGATTGGTAATTTGACCAAGTCTCATGTTTGATATTCCAATAGGGCCTGTAATTCTTCAGTCTTTACAGATCTCAAAGTCTCTGTCTGAGGGCTATTCAGTGCCCCTTTTACAATCTGGGGATTATCAATATGGATGGAAGAGGCATGGACTAAGATAGTATCCTCATTAATATTTCAATTCTGGCTATTTCTTTTCTGGAAGGATCCTGGTGACATTTGATACCAGAATAATCACCTCTGGGATATTCCTGGACACTGCCTCAGGCTGAACCACAGGTGTAGAGTCCTCTGGAGTGGGAAAACCTTCATTCTTCTGCTCTGAATCAATCCTGAAAGTTGGTGGACTCAAAATCAAATTTTTGTCATTATCTGATGTCATGTTTGTGAAAATTTAGAATTCTCATTAAAAAACACACATACCTGTACTTAATTGGCTTCTTTGCTTTAGTATTGTGGAGTGTGTATGCTTTACTCTTGTTGCAGTAGCCCAAAAATATGAATTTCAAACTTTTTGGCTCAAATATTGACTGATTTCTGGGCAGTTTCTTGGCATATGCTGTACACCCAAAATTTCTTAAATGTTTTGCACTTGGCCTGTGTCCATATCATGCTTCAGGTGGAGTAGATTCATTTAGTACTCTAATATAATTCCCATTTTTAGGGTACACAGTTGGGGCAACTGATTCTGCTCAAAAAATATAGCATAATTTTTGATCATGGACCATGGATCTTGCCATTTCAATTATTGATTTGTTTACATATTCTCTTACTCCATTTTGCTCTGGGGAGTATGGCACAGTAATCTCCTGCTTTATCCCATGAATTTTGCAGAAGTGGATGAAGAGTTTTGAGGTAGATTATCCACCATTGTCAGAGCATAATTTCTTGCTTTTTCTACCAGTTCTCTCTCCAACACGGCTTTAAGGTCCCTGAGCTTAGACAGAGCTTCTTTTTTTCTCTCCATGAAGTAAACCCACATGTATCTTGTATAATTATTAGTAAAAGTGATTAAAACTTCACCCTGCCTAAGGGTAAATCTTGCTTAGGTCCACACAGTTCTGAGTAAGTTAGATTCAATCTTTTCTTAGTTTTGAATAACCCAGAGCTCATCAGCAATTGTGTGGCTTGTCTCCCATATACGCAGGCTTCACAGTGCTCCAAATTAGCGGGGGGGGTCAACTTTTACTCCAGAGATTAGGTGATCTTTGATTGTTTTGGCAAATGATCAAAATTGATGTGTCTGAATCTCCTGTGCCATAGCATTGGTGTTTCTTCATTTAAGTTACTTATATTGGCCTCCAGATATGATGGAATATAAGTCTTCTTATACAGATTCCAATCTTTGGTACCCAGAGCAATATGAGCACCAGTTGATCAGTGATCCTCCATCCAGAATTGTCAAAGCTAAAACTGAGTCCTTCTGCTATGGCCATGCTTACAGACAGTGGGATCTTGGCTATTTCTGGTACATAGGGTACTTCATCAAAGGTCAGTGTATGGCTCCCTCCACTGCTTTTAAGGCTTACTTGGATAGTTCCTTCTCCCACTGCATTAAGTGTTCTATTGTCACCCATGAAAACCTTCTTAATTGGAATTTCTTGATATTGGGAAAAAAGTTCTTTTGGTGTGCAAAATGTTGAGATGCTCCAGAGTCAATATGCCATGTCTGAGAATCCTTTTTTGTGGTTGTTTTTAGAGCAGAATTGAATAGTCTATCATTGGTTGTTGCAGAATTTTCATATTCAGGCTTTTTCTGCTGACTGTCTCTCTTTTGAAGCACTGGTCAGACATGTGTCCTTTCCTTTTGCAGTAGTTGCAAGACAGATTGCTATTGCCTCTGAGAGTCTTGGTTATCTCCTTTGTTGGCTATTATTGCTTATTAAAGCATTTTCTTCTCCCTTCTTAATAGTGCACAATTGTTATGATTCTTCATCCAGGAGCAATCCATATATATAATTTAAGGTTGATTATTCTGTTCTGAACTCTAGAGCCAATACATGGCTTGAAGGTTGTCTGTCAGGCAGCTCAGGATGGTTACTCTCACATCCTCATAATTAGTTGGTACACTCACAGATTCCATCCCAACCACCAGCATGGTAATTCAGTTGATAAGAGTTTCCATTTCTTCTCCTGGCTGCATCTTTGTAGTAAAGAGTTTTTGTCCAAGATACATTTTCTTAGCAGCTGAATATGCCTGGTATGTATCTTCTAATGCCTTCCAGGCATTCTTTGCTGTTTTTGCTCTTGAGCATTGAATTAGCAATTTGTCTTTGACATTAAGGCAAAGGCAGTTAGAGGGACTTTGTACTTTCTTCTAGTACTTTCAGAATTACTCTCTCATGTTTTTAGATGGGCATTGTTCTCCCATTACAATGTCCCAAAGGCCTCTTTCTTGTTGCAGCATCTTCATCTTCACCTTCTACACTTGGTAGTTAGTTCCATCCAACTTTTTAGCCAAGAGAAGAATTACAGTAATAGCAGTAGTAGATATTGCAGAGAGTAGCCAGTTGCAGCTCATAATCTGTTGTAAGAGTCTTGGAGATATTAGAAGTGATTGGGAGAACAAGTAGTTTTGTGATTTTCAATTAATGACCTACTCAATGTTAAAGTAGTATTTATACCTTTACATGGTCTTGGCATAAAATACATGTAGAATAGGTTCAGGAAGGTCCCAGGAGCATGAGTGCAAAGTTTGGGGTTGTTTGAACAATATTGAGCATTTTAATGTTCTGGGTACCCAATATTTTGGTGAAAATATTCTAAGTAAATCCCAACAAGGATTTTAGTCAGAATTTTCAGAGATTTAAAGGCAATGATCTAAGTGACCAAGTTAGGTGAGTATATAGGTGGATTTACAAACTTTTTCAGTATATTCTACACCAGGAAATGCAATTAGTCTGCATTGATCCAGCAAAATCTATATAAGGAGCTGCTAGAACTGCAATGAAACTCAGTTCATGTTTTGGTGATACAATGCTACTAAGCTCCCAACTCCTCCAACACTCTTATATTAAGACTTGTAATATTGAAAGCCTCAATAATCAGATAGATCCCACCTCAAGTATGAAGAAGCCTCCCTTAAGATGTTGGAAAATCAAGAATGGAAGAATGCCATGCTGAAATCTTGACCCCACAATAATATCTACACCAGATTCTGAGTCAGCAGCAACAGGAAATAACTACTATGTCCCAGAGTCAGCAAAGCCCGGTCACAAACCACTTAAGTGTAAAGGCCATCTGGTGCCATGGCTGAGTCAAAGAAAACCTGGGAAACTGGCTTATTCAAACTGAAAAAGCTTCTGAGGATAAAGGATTGCACCAGAGAGCAAGTTGCATTATGCAGCATTGTAGCTGGCAGATGCAGCTTGACAGTGGTACTACAGCCAGATCTGGTCAGCCACCATGATATGATGTTGTACTACCATCACCTGGGAAGACTTTATGTTCAATATTCAGGATGCTCTTAACCCTCCACATCAGCAGATACTACTAAGAAGAGAGCTGAAGACACTCAGACATAAATGAATGATTCAAGATTGCATCTAAGAGTATTGATATCTGTTGTGTTGTATTATGATTAGCTTGGGGCTTGTTCTACAATGCAGAGGCTAATCAGCAATATACAACAACTTCCAGTATGCTAATACTGAAATAGTTTATTGGGAGTTTGATATACCAATAGAAGATATAACTTTCACTAATTTCCTCAATCTTGGGCTCAAAACATACTGTAGGCAGTGTTTATCACTTCTACAGCAGTGTTCTGACCTTCTGTTGACTAATGGGCTTATTTTCTTTTGTAGTAACTTTTCCTTATTTGGAAGTCACTTTCCTTTCTGAGAAAATATTTCCTAATATGGAAATTCTGAACTCCCCTTTAGCCTAAAGGGGCGTGTTGTAGAAGTCTCTAAAGGGGTCTTTAGACCTAAAGGGGTGTCTAAAGGGGTGTCTTTAGAGTAAAGGGGCTTCTTGTAATGGTCTCTAAAGTGGACTTTACACTAAAGGGGTGCCTAAAGGGGCTTCTTTAGAGTAAAGAGGTTTCTTAAAGGGGTCTCTAAAGGGGTGTCTAAAGGGGTGTCTTTAGAGTAAAGGGGCTTCTTAGAGGGGACTTTTCCAACAGAAAAGTGGTAGTTTCTTGTAGAACTTAGATTGGATTCTTGTGGGCTTTGCAGTCTCTTTACTGATGTAGTACTGATCAAAGTCAGAATACTCAACAGTGCAAGTGATGCAGGGGAAGTCTTATAACCTTTAAACTTGTAATTGTAGTGTGGAGATTCTGGAAAGAGAGGCTCTCTCTTTATTTTTCAGCTGGGGAAGTCATATATATGAAAATTTTGAAGGATCAAAGTTTTTGGGCGATTACGCAAGTAATACACGTGATACAAAGCTAAAATTTTGCAGTGGCGCAGATCCGACATAGGCGCAGCACCTGTGAAAATTTCACGTGATTTAATTGGCTGGTTCAAAAGTTACACGCAATCAAAGTCACCATAGTAATCCTAGCAATAAGGCATAGTATATATAATAGTTGGACTCTTTTGGTCATAACTCCTTAAGTACTGCTTCAAATGAGCTGTAATTTGAAACATGTGTTGGCTACTACGTGTTCTGTATGACATAATATTCTTGGGTGGATTGCTTGCCAGGGTCTGGAGCATTTGTTCTTCAAAGTTGGAAATTCTTGATCTTTCACTTGTGTGTTACGATAGCAAAAAGCAAAATAAAGAAATGAGTGCAATATTGGCTTAGAGACATTGTAGTAATGGAATACTTTCCATTACCACATATCTACTTAGGTAAATTAAATAAATGGAACCACTTGCAAAAGTTAAATACTTTATTGATGAATTGAAAGAAAGAACTTGCAAGGAAGCAAATTATTGAAGACATCAGACTATTGAAGAAGTTGTTGTGATTACCATTGACTATGACTCAGCTATGTTTGAAGTTGGAAAGCCAACAGTGACTAATCAGAAAGGTTACAGTCACCAGGAGGAAGACAATCCAAAGCAGTACCTATAGAAATAGATGCTATGCAGAAGAATCCCATCTCAGCAGAATGCTTGAAAGGACCTGGTCCTAATTGCCATCAGCAAGGGCATATCTCAAAGAGCTACCCTCAGAGAAGAAATGAGCACCACTCAACAAGAGCCTTAACTACATTCAAGCCCTTCAGCAGAACAACATGTATAATGAGCCTGAAGAAGAGTCAGAGCCTACCTTCAATGTTACAAAATAATACTCATCACAAATTACCTCAAACTCTGAGCAGCTATTACACTTGAATGGAGCAATCAATGGAGTACCTGAAAAGATCTTGACCCACTCAGAAGCATCACCTGAGTATATGTTGGACCAATTTGCCTTGAAAGCTGGAATCAACTTAGAACCCAAAAAATCTACTCCAGACTTATAATCTGATGGGAGCTCTAACATTTTCAGCCCTATCACTCAGCCAGCAAAAATGTAATTCAATGACTATGAAGAAAACCTACAGGCCTACATATTTGGGAGCTACAAGCTTAACCATGTACTTTGGAAAGGCCTGGCTATTTTGTTGCAATACATTAACTAACTGGAGAACCCATGCTGTCTGAACAAAAAGGACAGCAATACTTATGAGCTATTACCTGCCAGACTGGATATCAACTTGGTCAGGCCCAGTATTTGTGCAACAAATTAACCTAGCAAGACACAGTGCTGTAGTGTACTTAGGAAGGGTACTCAGAGGCTTCTCATGGTTATATTACAGGAAGATACCTCTACTCCCATTCCCCAAGAGGTCCAGACTCTGTAAAGGGAATATTGAGATGTGCTCCAGATGAACCTTTAGGCCTACTACCAGTCAGACACATGGATCATACCATTAGCTCAGGGGATAGCCACATAGTGAACAAGGTACCTTACAGGATAAATCTATTAAAGTTGTAAGAGATGAAAAGACAAATCAGTCAACTATTGAGCAAGGATACATCAGGCCCAGCAAGTCACCTTGGGGAGCCCAGTGCTTTTTGTGAAAAAGAAGCATGGAATACTCACAATATGCATTAACTACAGAGCTCTTAACTCAGTTTCTGTGAAGAATAAGAACCTCATACCTTAGATCAATGAGCTACTTGAACAACTCAATGGAGCCACCATATTCAGGAAGATTGTCCTCATGTTATGATACAACAAAATAGGAGTGAAGCCAAAAGTTAACCCTAAGACAGCACTCAGGACTGGATATGGACATTACAAGTACTTAGTTATGAGTTCTGGCTTCAACAATGCTTTTTGGCTTGTAGTATTCTACCTTGATGACATACTGATATACAGCAAGACAGAAGAGGGCCATTTGTGCAAATTGACAAGCCAAATCAAACAAAGCCAACCACAGATGATTATCACACTCTTCCTCTTAGTGCTGGTAAGGCTTTATGAGAGATGGGGATTTGACTCCATTGGAAGATTGCACACTGTTATGAGTAGACATAAGGCAGGAGAGTAGAGCTAGGCAAGGCAGGACCAGGGAAGGACTTAGGTGTGGATCAAAAAGGCAAGGCAGTATATTCAAGACCTGTGATTATCAGACTGAGGAATACATAAGGGGGAATAGAACTATATATACTGTTTGGCGATATAGATGCCAAGAGATATTGGCTAATACTGATGGGGTTCTGGGGTGAGGCACAGTATATGTTTCAAGATAGATGTATACTAAAGTACAGAATAGAACATCACATGGGGATATGCCAAGAGTAAGCTGATCATGTGACTAGGCCATATGAGATGCAATTACCATATATAGTACCAAGTTACATAAGTATCAAAGGGAAGCTTCCATAGAATGTTCCAATGTGTAATGTTGACTTGAAGTTTTCAAGAAGTTGCTTGAATATAGTAGAACTTTCCAGAATGAGCTAGGATTTCTTCACCAACTTGATATGGTTGAATTATGAAAGGTCAAGGATGTGATGTGATCATGGCATGCACCACTAGGAAATGCAATCAGCAAATCTTGGTGGAAATCAGCCAGAAGCCTTGACAGTTGGGAACTTTGAGTTGATGGAAAACCACACTTAGAAGTTTGGACCACAATACACAGAGTTTGATATAATCATCACATAATGTCCCTTCACACTTACAAACTAACCAATAAACAAGGGAATATTGCTACAAATCTTGGTATAAGAGTTGTAGAGGAATATGGAGTTTAGCTAGTATTGTATTCACTAAAACTTGAACTGATCTTTATTGAGGTTTCAGAAGCTCCTTATATAAATTTTGCCAGATCAATTGCTGAATAACTGTATTTCCTAATGTAGGCTGTGGCTGATGACTCATTTGATTTCATCATCATCACCCAACAAGATCCTACTTAATGTATCTATTTCTGTCTGATAAGGATCTGCTGATTCATTTGCTGACTTATGCTACTGATTGGATAGATAATACTGATATACTGAGAAGCTAAACATGTAGCTAACTGATTTGACTAAAAACTGATCTAACTTAAACTGATCTAACTTAAACATTCGTGTAGCAGACCATAACAATATCAAGGAAGATTTAGTCCATAGAGACAGACTATAGCTGGGACAATGTATTGACAATACTGAGCCATCAATATATTGGTGTTATATGTAAAGAGATTCAGGAGAAACCTCTCAGCTTTAGTTTGGGAGAATATTACAATCTACTGCTTCAATGAATAAGTCAGATTAGTTTTTAGTCAAATCAATTAATTCTATGCTTAGTCTCTTGGTATATCAGTAATTTCATTGAATCAGTAGCATGGGTCAGCAGGACAGAACTCTGAGCAAGTACTTGCTCCTGCTGCCAAGTCTGACATCACTAACAATATTTTAGCCTTGATAGCTGTACACATTTGTTTTCTACATCATATGGGTGCCAACTACTCTTCCCAGAGTTGGATTGGCCTAAGACTATTTATAAAGAACTACTAAACAGTACTGCCAGTCTATTAGTTACAACTCTTGTATCAGAGTTGTTGATAAGTAGGGGGTTTACTAACATTATAATGACCAAAACCTGCACTGATTATTATCAAGGTTTGGCTGATCTTTATATATTTACCTGATCAGGTGCCAACTAGTTGTATTTCCTAATGTAGATTGTGGTGTATCACCTGTATAGTTGCGTCATCATTATCCAATCAGATCTTGCATTATAGCAATTTCTGTTTTATATGATTGTGCCAACTCATCTGCTGCTAATGCTACAGATTTAATAGATGACACCGGTGTACTGATAAGCTAGACATAAGACTAACTGATTTGATAGAAAAGTGCTCAAGCTTACAGATTCTGGCAGCAGATCATAGCATTCTCCCGTGCTAATGCTGAAAGGGCTATATACTTCATCTCTGGTGGAAAGTTCTACAGCTGGTGATTTATTTGGGTTCCATCCAACTGCTCAGAGCATAATAAGGTGTAAGCTATAATATACCTTGTGTCCAATGAGTTTTGTCCTCAATTAGCATCAGTGTATTCCATAAGACTCATTTCTAAGTTCTTATGGGTATACTGTAACCAGCTCTTAGCAGCTTCTTAGGTAGTTAGAAATCTGCTAGACAGAAGCAATATGATCAAAACCATATTTCTGATTATGCTGTCTGACAACTACCATTTAATATGAAATATGTGGATGTGATCTAAATATGATATACATAAGCTGCCAATCATTGACTGGTAAGGGGGCCCAGGGTTTGTGATGAGACCAAGCTTACTTGCTTTGGCTGTGTTGAGACCAAGTTAAGGTTTATCTCCATTGAGATAGCTACTGGTATATAAATCTCCATTTGTAGCTTCTCTAGAATAACCTGAGCATACTTGGGCTGAATTATGGTGGTAGCCTGGGTGCTTTTGTCTATAGGGAACTTTATCCCTGAATAGTAAATGAGTACTCCTATTTCAAAAATGGTAAACACTGTGGTGGTGTATAAGTCCAAAGGAGAGATACACCCAACACTTCTGAAGTGTTTTGTCTGTGGGGTGCTCACTACGTGCAATAACCCTTGGCTAAAGCTTGCTAGGAATACTTGGGTTCTGTCTCTAACATGATGGGGAATAAAGCCACAAGCTTATCAAGGAAAAGTTATTGAACTACAATCCCCAACTTAGTTGGCTTCCTAACAAAAGTATGTCCTGGGTTCAGCATCATTTGAGATGACAATGTACTAAGGCTTCCAAAGTCAGAGCAACTGTAAGCTCCACCACCAAGGACTTGATATGAATGCAGCTGCAGTCAATAGTTACAAAGACAGAAAAATGTCTTTGCCTGAACAAGAATAAACTTGGGAAAGAATCAAATATAATAGAAGATACCTACTCTGAGTATTCCTCACAAGTAGTGCCTCCAAGATCAGTTGGCTGTCTCTACAGTTTCCTGGGAGTGTCCTGTGGTCCAGGATTGGAAGTTGGGGTAGCAGCAGGTAGCAGTGATCACACTAATCAACAAGTTGGTATATTGATCAAAGGGATGATGATTTATTGTTGAGGGATTACCTCCCTTATATACTTTTCTCACTGGCTAAGTGATTACTAATAATGGTGTTCCAGATGGTTGTGGAGATCAATAGAAATCCCAATGACATCAGAATGAGTGGAGAGTATTATAAGTAGGTGCCAGAAGGTTCTAAGAGGCACAGCACATCCAACCAATCAGGAATCAGTACTCTGAAACTTGTGAAACATAGGGATACTATATATGGTATAGAAATGGTAGGGATGGTGACATGGGTTGACCATGTGTCACACATACTTGTCTAATATAGAAGCACTTACAGCTAGTAATGTTACATAAAGTGAGGGATAACTTATTGAATAAGGTAAGCAGGTGTGATAGTCAGCCAGCTTATGGGATAGTACTGATCAAGTAAGACAAATGGCATAAACTAAATAAGTGTAGTAGAGAAATAGTAAAGTAGAACATATGGGAATGAGCACATCTGTCAGTGGGTGTCACTGTGACCCTGCTACAATGCCATGGTTGAGTTGGATTTAGTCTCTTCCAAGGCTTCTTGACTATTGCACCTTTAATGAAACTCTTCACATGTAGAGCTAATAAAGCTGAACTTGCTCCATCTTGCTTAAATCATACACTCCAGCTGGCAGTTTTTCTCTAAGTACTTAAGCATTACAAATATGAATCTCTCTTTGAGTTTTAGGCTCTTGATAATTATTTATGACAATATAAATACTTCTTAAGTTTGCACATGAAATAGATTATCTTGGTTAGTAAGCCATCTGGCTAGCTTACTTACAAACTATCACTGAGTCCTTCATTTATAAATGCAGCTTACATTCATTTGATGAATAAGAAACATTGATGTGGTGGCCATATTCAGTATTAGTCTGATGTAACTAAACTTGGCTGTTGGTACAAAGATCTCTTTGTAGTCCAGTTCTTTTGTTTGAGAATATCTTTCAGGCATGTATCTTGTGTTGTATCTGTTAATTGAGCCATTGGTCTAATGACTTCTCTTGAAGACCAAATTGCATCCAATTGAATTTTGGCCAATTTGTAACCTGAGAAGTCCCTGGTTTGATTTTCTCTGAGTGCTTGATATGTTGAAATATTGGACTATTTGGTATCATTCAGCAGCCAAAAATTTAATTAATAATTATAGATCAGTCTTGGTCACTGAAGGACTTGTTTGCAGCCCCAACTTTGCCAGTTTCTTCACATCTATGATCTTATGATTATTCCCCTATAGTCAAGATCAAATTAATACTTTTTACCCAACATTATATACAAACCCTGAAACTGTTACAGAAAGCTCCTGAATGTTAAAAACCCCCCTTTCTTAGTGTTGCATCTGTACTACCTCTATAAAGTTATAAATACTGATCTACTTTATGAATAAACAACAGTTCAACTATTACCGCTATATGTTGATGAGTTCCTTATATCCAAATCACTTATTAAATTACAACATGATATTCCTATCATTGAAGATCTTCACCGCCATATAAGAGGCTCATTTAAGGCCTCTTTTGCAGTCAGAGGCCCATCTATGTACACTGAGTAGGTTTAGGCTACAACGGTGGGTCCCTACAGATTCAAGCTATATAGATCTAACTTTCTCTTAATTTGGATTAGCCAAAGCTCATGAGCAATTGTTAGGATTCAACAACACAACACAGATGTGCTTGAATCTACTGTGCCAAAGCATTGGAGTATCTTCATTTATATTACTTATATTGACATCCAAACATGATGGTGTATAGGTCCACTTGTGGATATTCCAATCTTTGATACCCTCAGTAATATTGACATCAATTTCATCTTTGATCCTAAATGCAGAGATGTCAAAAATGAGACTGACACCCTCTGTTATGGCCTTACATACAGATAGTAGGTTTTTGGCCATATCTGGTATACAGCTTTGAATATACACATGTGACTCCTATTGCACTTTAGGAAGTAGGATATAAGGAACTTATCAAGAAATAGTGATAATAGTTGAACTGTTGTCTATGTTGAATTAACTAGGAGTCCATCTAGTTATTGATATAGTATGAGCTAGCACTTAGTTAAATGACTTATTTCCAAATATCAACTCAGAGAATAGTTTGTAACATCTCTGATAATTATTACAAATTAGTGAAGTACAGAATTTAAGGAAAATCCAGATTGGTGCAAATGAACTGCAACTTGGCACATGTACTCCTAAAACACCTTTAATATTGAGCAAATAGTGACATGTATTTATTTTTTCAATAAGCATAAATAATATGTTAGAACTCAATAAATTATCAAGTAAAGATTTATCAATGTTCAAATTCTGCATTTCACTTCCAACATTTCTCTCTAATATTTCAACAGTTAATTCATAAAGAAGCTCAGTGTTTTTACCTTTTAGATGTAATATAATTGTAAAACCACATAAGGAGGTCTTCTTAGCACTTAGAAGTATTTTGTAGCAGTTTTGGGGTTATTACATACTGTTTAGTAAGAGTGCTAACTTGATATTGACTATAGGAGAGTAACTATGTGATCATTGATCTGAAGAAAGTGGCAAAGTAAGGGCTATAGGCTAGTCCTGCATTGACCAAGACTAGTCTGTAATCCACCACATAGCTGAATTGAGTATCTTCAGCTTTTGCTGCAATTCTATACTCAGGCTTTGTCTGCAGATTATCCTCATTTAAGGCACCAGTCTCATGTGTATCATTTGCTTTTCAATAGCTACAATCAGGAATCTGGCTAGGATTTTTTAAGATTTGTAGGTTATAATCTAAGCAAATAAGTCAGGTAAGTATTCAGGTGAAATTACAAATCTGACAAACACTTCTGCAATATAGCTTCTCCATTTCCTTAAGCAGTGTTTGGTGGCAGGTATCTATATCTCATGCTCTAGGTAGCTTTTTGCACCTGAGTTCAGCTTCTGAGATTGAAAGCAACTGGTATTGCACTACCTTTTATCCTTATATTGGTACTTCACCAATTGCATAATCCGAAGTGTCTGAGCAGAGATTTAACATTTTTCTGAAGTCAGCTATTTCTAAGTTTAGCAGCTAGACAGGTTCATTCTTAAGAATCAGTACTGCTGTCTCAGAAGCAATGTCCAACAACTAGGTATTATCTCTCTTGAGCATATCAGTAAAAGGGTTACAGTACTAGCAAAGGACTCTCCAAATAATAGATAATGGAAATCCATTGCAATGGATGATCTAAGTTCTGATATTGTATAATGTTGTTTCAGATTGTTGATGACTCTAGCCTTCTGGGGGCCAAAGGTCACTCCCATACTAGTCACTACAGTTCCCAGATGTTTATTGTGGTTTTTGAAGAACTGATACTGAGCTGCTGTGCCATATGTATTGTTGCTGTTGTTTTCTCTATACCATTTCAGTGTGCACCAAGTGATTTTGATTGCCTTGATGAATAGCAATATGTAATCTCTGCTGATTGCCACAAATTTGTCCAAGTACACCTGGAAGATGGTTTGCATCAGATCAAGAATGTTGTAGGAGCATTAGTGAGGCTAAAGCTCATGACTAATTGCTCATAATATTGGGATCTAGTCTTGATTGCTATTTTGCAGATATATGCTGGCTTTACCATAATCTGGATTATGCCTAATATTGGGTCAAGCTTGCAGAATATGTTGCTTCATTGAGTTAGTACAAAAGCTTTACAGTCCAAGATGTGTAGGTGCTTGTTCTTCACATTAACTGAGTTCAAGGCCCTCTAGCCAGTACACTTCAGTACTATCACATCATTCTTCATAACTAAAAGCACTGATGCTCTCCGGAGTGCCTAGCTGGGTGTGATGTATGCCTGTTCCAGCAACTCATCAATACAATTCTCCATATGTCCAAACTCTAGTGGGCTTTTTCTGTAAGTGACTTAGTCTCCAGAGGGCTATCCCCAGTATCAGCAGCATGACTCGCTTCTCTGACTGGCACAGCAGGTTCACAAGTTTGTCTGGTAACATGTTTTAGTACTGATTCAAAAGTGTGTGAGCTTTCTGGGAAACATGTATAGGGAATCCACTTGACCAAGCAGAAACACTGTGTGGTATGTAATATCACATTACTCTTCTTGTCTTTTTTGATCTCAATAGCATGGATTCTCCAGTTGACTTATGAATTAATATGGTATAGCTGTGTTTTCCAAGTATCAGGTCAAATTTGTAGTTTCCAAATATGTAGGCCTGTAGGTCTTCTATTAAATTATTAGGAGTCCACCAAGACTATTAGTATATTATGAACTAGTATATAGTTAAGCAATATATATCTGAATATTGACTTTGAAGCTTGTTTGTAACTTATTTACTAATAGTTATGAATTATTGAAGCACAGAATTTTAGGAAGATCTGAGACTTGTTCAAATGAGCTAAGACTTGCATTTTTAGTCAGGAGACTCCCCTTATACTGACCAGATAGTTACCAGTTAGTAGTCCTGCAATAAGTATAAATACTGTGTTGTATCTCAATAAATCAGCAGGTAAATATTGTGCAAGTCTTCTGAATTCTCTATTTCACTTCCAATATACTCTAACATTTCAGCATCTTGTTTATTATAATTAGTTCTCATTTGCACTGACCAAATAACACAGTTGATGATGTCAGCTTTCTCATCAGCTATTGATAATGAAGTTGATTTGGTGCATTCTCAGTTGAATTAGGCTGTCAAAGCAAAATATTCTGAGATATACTCATGTGATGATCCCAAGTCAGTTGTAATTGGCAGGTACTCCATTGATTGATTCATTCAAGTATAATAGCTTTCCTGAACTTGTGGCTGCTGGGGTTAATTATATTGCTGTCATATAGAAGGTGAGTTTCAAGTCTTCTTAAAGTACATAGTCTGTGTTACTATACTCAAGGGCTTTAATATGGTTAAAGGTTCTTGTTGACTGGTGTCTAGTCTTTCTGTGAGAGCTGTATCTTGAAGTATGTCATTGTTAGCACCAATGGAAACAACATCCTACCTTCTTATATTCTGCTGCCTAACTTCTATTTTCATGGGCTCAGCTTCCAATCAACTGTTCTCATAATGCCTGTAACCTCTCTGATTAGTTACTGCAAGCTTTACATTCTTAAATAGAGCAAATATATAGTGAATCGGAATCTTAATGGCTTCTTTACCTGTGTGTGGTCTTTGATAACTCTCTTATTGCTCAGCTTGTTACCTGAAACCATCAATGAAGTAATTATCCTGCTCAAGGTGGTGCATTTTTAAAGTTGGTCTATCAACATATCTGGAATCATAGATGTATTCTTGAACTATTCCTGTTGGTCTTAGTGTGTTCAGTTTCTTTCTTACTAGTGTCAGTTGATGTGTAGGCTCAAAGGCGTTCTTTTACATTCCCTACAAGCCCATCCCATGTGGAGATAGTGGAGTACACTATCTTGGTGCCTAACCTGATTTCTGGTGCTGTTTTTGTAGCCATAAAAGCTGCTTTGATTTGAAATAGCTATGTCTAGGGCTTTTGCTGACTATACCAGAGTATTGGCTCACCCTCACACTGAAGTAGCTCTTGACAGGGCTTTGCTTGTACTGAGCCATTGTGGTTATTCCTTCTTGGTGCTGGCTAAAAACTGGGAGTAGCTCTTGCTGTTGGGTCAGGATTGGCAGCATTGCATTCTCCAATTTTTATTCTCCAACATCTAAAGGGAGGCTTCTTCTTGCTTGAGGGGGGAGGTGTCTGGTAATTGCAGCTTTCTATGTTACAATCTGAATATAATAGTGTTGGAGGAGTTGGAAATTAAGTAGTATTGTATTCACAGAAATGTGAACTGATTTTAGTGCAGTTCTGGCAGCTCCTTATAATAATTTTACTAAGTTAAGTGCTGACTAATTGCATTTCCTGGTGTTGATTGAGGCAAACAACCTAGGGATTGTCTACTACCCTGGGAAAAATAACATGGATGTCAGTGCTTTATCAAGACTGGAACAAGTTACACAACTCAATCCGGCGCATGAATCAGATTTGCCAAGCTTATCATTCAAGAACTTGGAGGACCAAGCCATTCCTAATAAGATGTGTGATGATATTTGGAAGTGACCATGAAATTCACAGGATTGTTATAGCAGTTGGAGTTTGATTGTGTTACAATTCTTGATATAAGTGTTGTAGTGAGCTAGGGAGCTTAGCTAGCATTATATTTAGTAAACCTGATCTGATCTATATTGTAGTTCCAGCAGCTCCTTATTTACATTTTGTCAGCTCAACTGCTCACTAACTATGTTATCTACTCTAGCATGTGGATGCTGCCTCACGCTATTGAAATATCATCACCCTTTTATATCTTAATTGATATATATATTTCTGTCTGATAATAATCTGCAGATTCATCTGCTGACTAACGCCACTAATTTGATCAAAAATACTGATAAACTGATATTCTAAACATAAAACCAATGGATTTGACTCAAACTGATCTAACTTAAACATTCAAGAAGCAGATTATAACAGTTGATGAATAAAGCCAAAAACAAGATAGTACTTTAACAGCCATTTTGCAGAAATATTATGACATTTTCTTCAGCTCATTGTGTGGTGTGTCTTCTGCAACAGACCTGCACAACCAATCAACACACATGCCTTATAAGCCAAAATACTTGACAGTGCTTTGACTACTTGCTTGTAGACCTCTGTTGGCATTATTATGGCAGTACAGCAGCCTACAGCTAGTTACAAATAATACTGCCATATGTATTTACCAAATGGTGCTTTTTATTTTACTCCCCTTGTGCCACTGATATGTTGTACTTAAGAATCACCTCTCTTTATTTTGCTTACCTACTACTATGGGTATTCCACAGGAATTTCAAATCAGGAAAACTACAGCCTATTGATTACCAACAATTAGATATGCACCCATCTGCTCTAAGTGAGACGCTTCTATTACCTCAACTCTGTATCTATGTAATATACTATTTGAAAGCTGGCATATACCTTGTATTTCTGGAAACCAACACTTCTTGCCAACATTTGTTTGGTTGCCACCGCTATTCCATGCATATTAATTGAATATACACAAAGGACTTTCTGAAACTTAATCAACATATTACTTCTCCCTGTTGTATGCTAGACTTCCTTATAGGTGGTAATATGACCCCTTGCAATGGTGGCATTCTCTGATCTGAATGACATGAGCCCATTTACAGATGCTAGTTTTAGTAGAGTGTCTAGTCATAAGTTGTCTGCCACACAATAGTTGTCCATTTGTACCATGTAAATGGTAAGTTGCATTCTACAATATTTTGGCAATAAGTAGCAATAAGTCCCAAAGCCCCCATTAGTGATATTAGTGAAAACACACCACTTCTTGTGCCAAAATATCACATCTTTAAAAAGTAAATCAACTACATGGCTTACTTGACTCCATTGAGTATCCTCAGCCACTTTTCAGCTTGTGTAATATGATAAAGCATTTGGATTTGCCAGTCTCATGCATGCTACTGTTGTGTGGTGCAACATGCTTGCAATGCAGCAGTGAGGTTTCTTAGTCATAGTCATCAGTCTGCAAACTATGTTTGGAAGGCTGAGGTGAGCCAACATGCATCCCAAACTCACCAGGCTGCGCTTGTCCAATGTAACAAGTGCAGCTGATTGCTGCAATAGAAGTAACAAGTGGCATCCAATAAAATATTGATATAGTACTGCCTGATGAATGCCACATTATGATCAGTGTGGCAGAACAATGGCCATGATGCTTGTAGCACTTCCTATGCTACCTGAATGCTTGACACTTGGGAGGCTTGTCAGAATACCCACAATGTCTCTCTACTGTTCTCATACAGCTTAAAGCTAATGTAGTCTTGTCCATGGGAAAACAGCTGGACACTATACAGTGTGATGCTACTATATGACTTCTTTGATAATATTGATGTAAAATTAGTTCAGCATTGAATTGGAGACATTGCACACACCTCACTGTAAGATATAAAGAAGACCTATCAGAGTAAGTGTCTTGAATAAAGTTATGGCAGACATACACATGTATAGGTAACACTATTTCCCCTGTGGTCCAACTCACTTCTATAAATATACTGCTTAAAAAAAGAAATTCATCTAGCTTGCAATCATGCTCCATTGTCAAAATTAGCAGAAGAAAAGTTGGACAACAGTTTGCTTTGACATTCAGTGCAACAAGTGGGACTACATCCAAAAAAGGACTAGCAGTGTACCCACTACAGATGATATTGTAAATTCCTCTGGATGTCAGGAATGTAGGCACTTGAGAACCTCTGCAGCAACAACCTGACCATCATGCTCAGGCAGATGAGAGTGCAGCAAACAAAGTACCTCCAGTAGAAGATCAGCCAATGACCACCACAATATCATCACTAACAGTATTAACAAATATGTTGTCAGCTTTTGCCAAAGAACTCATAGGGCAAGCATGTAGAGTGACAAGTTGGATGAATACAATGGCCCTGTGAGATCACAATTTTGTCAAGATATAGGTTGAGTAAGTTACACATGTAGATCACTGTAAATGTCAAGTACAGAATGCAGTATATATGATGCTGAGAAGGATTCCAGGTAGCTCAATGCCTCAGCTAAGAATTGAGTCACATCCCAGTATGGGAGGAGTAGTTCACCAAAAAGTCCTTGAAGCATAACAGTGCCAAATGATAATGCCCACAAAAAGCCTACCACAGCATAGAAGAACAAGACTTTGATATTTGTAACAATGCTTAAATATCCAAATACATTGAAGATCCATAAAGCTGTCAATGCAATTATGAGGAGTGAGCTAGTATGAATAGGATGTAGGTGTTGCAATTTAAGAAGTGTTTTGGATATGAGGAAATAAGAAATAATGATAATGGTTGAACTGTTGCTTATTCATTGAGAAGCTCAGTATTTATACCTTTGTAGAAGCAATACAGCAGTAACACTGAGGAGAGCTTCCCAGCATTCAGGAGCATTCTGTAACAGTTGGGGGGGGGGGTCTGACATAACTTTTGATTAAAGAGCTATTTGATCTTGACCATTGGGGAATAAGCATGGAATCATAGTTCTGAAGAAAGAACCAAAGTTATGGCTATGAAATAATCCTACAGTGTGCATACTAGTCAAGAACTACTGAGTATATTTTTAGTTGCTGAATGATGCCAAATAGTCTTTAATTTCAGCATTAAAAAGGTCTAGAACACCATCGTCTCAATGTTGACATTCCATGGGCTCAATAGAGCTGAAGGCTAAGCAGAATGTGATTAGCTTGTCCTGTGACCATTATCCTCTATTGAAACAAGTAAATGAGTTTGTGGGCAGCATTGATATGCCAAGAAGATATTTCAAGTGTAACAGAACCTATTGAAAGCAGCTGAATTAGGGTGCCATAGCTCAAACCAGTGGCTTCCCCATGAGCCTGATTAAGAAGGGCCATAAGCTGTTCAAAAGCAGCAAAGATATGTCTGATAGCCAGAAAGAGTGTTGGTAAGAGACAAACAGGCAGGCAAGGATGCACCAGTGAGATACTTGTCTACAAAATCATGTAGGTCTACTCACAAGGCACCTAGTCAAATTAGCTGAGAAGGACCTGGCAGTCAAAAGAACAGTGGCTTTCTCAGAAGTCCATCACTGCTTGGACTGATATCTCAAAAAATGCAGCAAAGAAATATCTGGTTTCTGGAAAAGTGCCATTAAGAAGTAATCCAGAAAAAATGCATTCACCAGTAAAGCATTTATTAAGTTGAAATCATATCTCATTAAAGTGGCACCTTGACATAGTGGCAGTGAAAGACCCAGCAGTGATGAAGACAAAGGTGAGGGAAGAAAGTCTACTGAAGCCAGAGACAAGGAGGAGTAAGAAAAAGCTTCAGTTCCTATCAATCAATGGCATAAGTCTGGAGCAGGCTGAACACCATGACAGCCCAGAGAATACTAATATAACTACCAAAGTAATCTCAAGTGTTAGCAGCTCATCAAGTAGAGCCATATTCTAGTGAACTAAGTAATATAATATATTTTCATATGGTAGGTACATGCTATCTGTGGTGACACAATGTTTGTAGTTTTGGTGGTGAGATCAAAAATATGGTTTGAGCAATGGGGTGAATTCCCAGGATCTGACACATTGGACAGTAATATTCTCTATTCCATCTAGATATAGGCTTGGATAACTCCAGTGCAAATGATACTATGTGCTTTGACAAAATGGCTAATCTCAAGTATCAAACTGTATAGCAAGCAATGCCAATATGAACAGTAGCTCTCCAGGCTCAACAATGAGCTAAGCCTGGATATTGGTGAGTCTACACTCAGATTTACGGCAAACTTTGGCTGATTGGAGGCAGTGGCCAGCAGGACTTGCTGGTAGAGTACTTGCTTAATGCAAATCTATCGAGTGTCAAAGTAAAGGCATTGTCATACACACCCTCAACGTAGCACTTACCTCTTAATTGCTTAGTGTTGCCATGCAATATATTGAAAATGTTGGTGCTTGCATATAATTAAGTGAAGTACTTTGTTGCTTAGCAATATTTGTCTGACTGCAAGAGCTTCATGAAGTGGGGCATTAATGCAAAATATTCAGAGTGCTAATAATGCTTTCCTGATGTAGTGATGGACTTCTGACAAGATGGGCACCATGTAATGGTGGCAATTCCTGATGTAAATCAAATGTAAATGCATATGCATGCAGGTAATGGTATAAGATCTGGGTCATATGCTGCTTGCTATTTTCTACCAAGAGTACATCAGAAGCATTGGGAGTCATATGCAAAAATTGTAGCAATATGTATCCAGAAGTGGATCACCAGTGGCAACTTGACAAATCCACAGCTTTTGTACAAAGAGTATGAGGTGGGGCCAAACTCATAGATCTCTGCCACTACTGTATCCATTTGCTACTCCATCCTGCTTGGTGTGTTGAGAATATTGGGCCTTGCTTGACCTTTTGGAAGTTTCCTATGGAGCAGATGCAAGGGGTGATATGAAGATAAGTCAAGTTGCTGGTACTACCATATCCAAATCTCATGTGATGCATTGGCACATGGCAGATAGCCCTGAAGAGTTGGAAAATACTGAGTATAGATGTGCACATGAAGACACTTACCAAAGCTCTTTGTGGATATTCAGGAGGTATTCATGGCATAAGTGGTGGCAACCAAGTATATGTTTGCAAGATATATGTTATCAGCAATACAAGGTATATGGCATCCTTGCAAGTATCACACTAAAAAGCTGTAAAGATGAGGTGATAGAAGTATGTTAAATGCCACAAGTGTGTGTTTGTAAAGATTAGTAAGCAGGTGGCTAAAGTATTTTTTGATTGGAGCTAGATGTGAAGTACCCAAGGTAGGAGTTGATAAGTAGATATAGAGGGGTGATTTTGCAGTGAAACATACAAATTGCGCAAGGGGAGGTAGAAAAAGGAAATACCACTTGGTTAATTGGTACAGCAGCATTGTACAGAACTAGCTGTAGGCCACTATACTGCCATTCTAATACCATCAGATACCTGCAACAAGGTTTTCAAATGCCATCAGGTGTCTTGCCATATTTGGCAATTGGATGTACCTGCCAATTAGATCCACTCAAATAGTTGTTGAGTGCACTAAGACCACAACAATGCCATGCCACACTTGGCAAAACCCTGTACTAATGCTCTATTGTTTTTAACATTATTTGGCAGTAAAGATAGCCAAATGCCATTATGATCCCCTCATAAGATTGTGTAGATGGTCATAAACTCCAAGCTGTTGGTATATAGTGGTCTCCTGACAGAATCTTGATGGCTGATCTAGATTGAATACACCTGCAGGACCAAATTACTCTCACAGGGTCCTAGGAAGACCAGCAAAGACCATCATAAGATCACTCCTACCGGTATTTGCAACTACATTGGTAGCTCATACCAAAAGCATATATGAGGCAACTGGGTGCAGCAGCCAATAGGATTGATGCAATGACCCAGAGAAATCATGCATCAGTCCAAAGTGAAGATGAGTGGATAACATATGTAGTGCAACCAATATTTGTGGTAGAGAGCACAGGAACACCATACTGTCTTTAAGTCACAGCAGCAGTGCCTAAAGAAAGAGCCCATGGAAAAGCCAATCACAACATGGGTGGGAGGGACTGTAGTGTTTACACCTGGAAAGTTGCAATAGCCAATCAATGCATGCAAACAATGGAGTTGATAGAGTGTCTGGGATCACAAAGTGTGAAAATTTGCAGAAAACCAACCTAACAGCACCGTTGCTGTTGTGATAAAAAACTCTGACCAAGTTTTTTATGAGATCTGGGGTGCAGTTATTTTTTGATGGTCTTTATACAGTGTCCCAATGGGAACAATACTTCTTAGTCAAGGGACTTTAAATATGTCATGACCTATTGACTGGATCATCACATTTATTATTTTCATAGAGTTAGAAGTACTATGCTTGCTACATTCTCAACTGCCTAAGCATTGTGGTGAGCTTGTGGCTCTGCTAAGGCTCTTAATTACATACTTGAATGAGAACCGGAGGAGTTTGCATTAGTACTGTCAATGAGCACACTGTCAACATGGCTTTTTTGGATGTAGCCCTGCTTGTTGCATTGGATATTGGAGCAAGCAGCTCTCCTACCAATTTTCTGCTGTTGTTTGTGCTGGTGTTTAGCAGGGAATCTGAAAACTTGGCTTTATTTTTTGCAACATATACATGGAAGTAAGTCAATCAAAATGAGTAATTTTGCTGCATCTAGGTGTGATGGGGGGCTACAACCTTATTAATCATACTTATAATGTTGAGTCATGGGTGAATCTTACATAGATGTTGGCTCAATGTCTCATCTAATTGATTGACTTGAATTTTATGAAAATTTGTATTTCTATTGATATATATACCTAGCTTAGTCACTTATATTGTTACCTGCAAGTCTTGGAGAGTACTGATCAAATTTCTTGTTTGGACTTCCTAAGAGTATTTTCACCAAAATTTCTGATACCCAGAACTTGAAACTCCCAAAGTTGTCTAAATAGTCCCAAACTTTGCACACATGTTCTTGGGACTTTCTTAAGCATATTTTACATGCTTGTTATTCCTAGACCATGTGATAGTATATATACTACTTTTACATTCAAAAGTCTTTGAGTGAAAGCCACATAACTACTTGTTTTCCAAGTCACTTCCAATATCCCCAGAGAAAAAAAGTTAAAAGAAGGCCAGCAAGATACCATCATAATATCAGCTAAATTCTGTTACAAGTCTGGTATAAGAACTGTAGGGGAATAGGGAGTTTAGCCAGTATTGTATGCACTAAAACTTTAACTCATCTTTATTGAGATTCCAGCAGCTCCTTATATACATTTTGCCAGATCAATTGATTACTAATTGCATTTCCCAATATAGGCCATGGCTGATGACTTTTTTGATTGCATCATCATCACCCAATAAGATTCTACCTAATATATCTATTTCTGTCTGATAAGGATCTGCTAATTCATTTGCTGACTAATGCTACTGATTTGATAAATAATACTGATATACTGATAACCTAAACCTATAACTAAATGATCTGACTAAAAACTGATCTAACTTGAACATTCAAGCAGCGGATCAAAACATTCTCCCCTGCTAAAGTTGAGAGGGTTCCCCTGAATCTCTTTTCTTGTGATACTAATATCTTGATGGTTCAGTATTATCAGCAAGTCTTGCAAGCTTGAGTCTGTCCCTATGAACTAAGTCTTCCCGGATATTGCCTTGTTTGTCCACTAGTTGATAGGTTGCAAATGGACATTCTCTGATGATCTTAAATGGTCCTGTCCATTGTGGCTCAAACTTCTTCCAAGTGTTATTTCTTAGCAATACAAAGTTCCCAACTGTTGATTCTTCTGGTGCTATAGTCTTATCAAATCTCTGCTTCATCTTTGCTGCACTTTGAGATACTTTAGTTTGTGCCTCTTGATGTCTTTGTTCCAGTTGCTGGTGTCTACTTGGTTGACTGAGTTCATCTTCTAAGGTGTTTGTAAGCTTTGTTTGTGTGAGATCTCCTGGATTCCTTAGTACACATCCCTACACTAAGTAAATGGCAATTGCTGGGTGGTGTTGTGTACTCTGACTCTGCATGCAAAGAGTGCTTGGTTTATATACTCATCCCATCTACTGACAACTCCAATTGCATACTTGGTCAGCATTTTTCCAAATAATTCATTAATCTGTCCAGTGACTCCATTAGTTCTGGGGTGATATGACAAGGCTTTCAAGTGTTTGATCTGCTGCATTTCCAGGTAAGCTTCTATTGTCTTTGCCATAAAGTTTGCACCTCTATTGGATAGAATCTCTACAGGGCATCCAAACTTCATGAGGATCTCATCGTAGATAAAACTTGCAACTTCTTGTTCACTGGCCATTAGTACAGCTCTGGCCACTGGCCATTTAGTTGCATGGTCAATTGTTACTAGGATCCAACGGTTGCATTTCCTGGTAGTTGGCAGTCTTTCAATAAAGTCAATTCCCCATCTTTCAAATAGTCTTGCAGGCTCCAAGGGAAAGAGTTCAGCAATTATCTGTGGTTGGCCTTGGTTGATTTGGCAATTTGGCATGTTTTCACTAGCTTCTCAATGTCTTATTTCATTCTGGGCCACCATGCTCTGGCTTTCACAAGGTTATAGGTTCCTTCAATTCCAAGATGTCTGTATCCATTGTGTAGCTTATGTATTATATCCAGGCAAGAAACATAAGGGCAATAGGCAAAAGGGCTTCCATCAACAATTTGGTAGAGTGTTTCATCCTGTAATATATATTTGCTGGCTTCATCCCTGATTATCTTCTTGATATCTTCATCCACCTCATCAGGAATGGCTTGGTCCTCTAAGTACTTTGGTAATAGGCTAGGCCAATCTGATTCATGCACCAAGTTGAGTTGTGCAATATGATCTAATCTTGATAAGGCATCAGCAACCGTGTTGTTTTTTTCCAAGGCAGTAGATAATCTCCAAGTCAAATTGCTGAATGTATTCTCTCCATCTTGTCATTCTACTAGAGAGTACCTTCTGAGTAAACATATACTTGAGGGAGGCATGATCAGTCTTCACAGAGCATTTGACTCCTTCAATATAGTATCTCCATGTCTTCAAACAGTGTATTATAGCAAGCATCTCCTTCTCATGCACTGGATAGTTTTGTTCTGCTGAGTTCAGTTTCTTGGATTCAAAGGCAACAGGGTAGTCCTTTCCCTTGTGTTCTTGGCTCAACACTCCACCAATTGCATAATCTGAAGCATCTGTGCACAGAGTAAAATCTTTTCTGGAGTCAGGTATTCTTAAGCTTGGCAGCTTAGCAAGTTCACTCTTGAGTGTCTCAAAGGCAGTTTCACAAGCTATGTCCCACTTGTAGGTATTGTCTGTCTTAAGGATATCAGTTGAAGGGCTGCAATACTTGTAAAGGACTTGACAAATCTTTGATAATAGGAAACCATTCCAAGGAATGATCTGAGCTCTGATATGCTCTGGGGCTGCTTCAGATTCTTGATAACTTCAACCTTCTTAGGTTCTAAGGTTACCTCTGTGCTAGTCACTATGTGTCCAGATATTCAATGTGTTCCTTGAAGTATTTACACTTGGGTAGCTTGCCATAAAGCTTGTTCTCTCCTAACTTCTTCAAGACCTTTTCAATGTGCACCTAGTTCTCCTCTTCTGTCTTGCTGTATATTAATATAGCATCTAGGTAGATTATCACCAACCTGTCTAAATACTCCTGGAAGACAGTCTGTATCAGGGTCATGAATGTTGCTGGGGCATTGGTGAGGCCAAAACTCATGACTAACACTTGTAATGTCCATATCTGATCCTGAATGCTGTCTTAGGGATGTCTTCTGGCTTCACCCTAATCTGATTGTATCCTAACATGAGGTCAATCTTGCTGAAAATAGTGGCTCAATTGAATTAGTCCAAGAGCTCATCAATCCATGGTATGGGGTACTTATTCTTCACAGTAACTGAGTTGAGGGCTCTGTAGTCAATGCACATCCTAAGTGTTCCATCCTTCTTCACAAAAAGTACTGGTGCTCCCCAAGGTGACTTGCTGGGTCTGATATATCCTTGCTCCAGTAGCTGATCTATTTGTCTCTTCATCTCTTCCAGCTCCAATGAGCTCATTCTGTAAGGTGTCTTACTCACTCAAGGGCTATCTCCTGTTTCAATGGCATGATCCACATCTCTGACTGGAGGTAGGCTTACAAGCTCCTCTGGAAATACATCTGAATATTCCTTCAAAAGAGTCTGAACCTTCTGGGGTACTGGAGTAGAGGAATCCTCCTGCAATACTGCCATGAGGAGCATCTGGATGCCTTTTCTTAGTGCTTTGAAGAACTGTGTCTTGCTAAGTTCACTTGTTTCACACACACTGGAATTGACCAAGTTAAAATCCAGTCTGGCAGGCAATAGCTTGTAGGTCTTGTTGTCATTCTGGATCTGAGTAGCATGGGTTCTCTAGTTGATTGATGGATTATGACAAAATAGCCAGGTTTTCCAGGTATAAGGTAAAACTTGCAGTTCCCAAATATATAGGCCTGTAAATCTTCTTCATAGACATTGATCTTCATCCTTACTGGCTGAGTAATATGTTTGATTATGTGAGAGTGCCCATCAGCTGTTAAGACTGCAGTTTGTTTGGTGGGTTCCAAGTTGATACCAGCTTTCAAATCAGATTGCTCTGACATGTACTTGTGCAATGCTCCTGAGTCAATCATGATCTTGGCAGGTACTCCATTGATTACTTCATTCAAGTATAGTAGCTTTCCTGAGTTTGAGGTGATCTGGGATAGGTATTCTTCTGTCATATGGAAGGTGAGTTCTGGGTCTTCTTGAAGTTCATCTTCCATGTTACTATGCTCCATGGCCTCAATATGGTTAAAGGTTCTTGATGGCTGGTGTCCATTTCTTCTCAGAGGGCAGCACTTTGCAATATGTCCCTGCTGGTGGCAATTGAAGCAAAGTCCTTTCTTCTTACATTCTTCTGAGGTAGGATTCTTCTGCATAGCATTTATTTCCATTGTGACTGCTTCTGATTGTCTTCTTTCATAGTGATTGTAGCTTCTCTGATTAGTCATTGTGGGCTTCCCAACTCCAAACATAGCTGAGTCATAGTCAATGGCAGTCTTGATAGCCTCTTTGATAGTCTGAGGTCTTTGATAATTCACCTCCTTACATGTTCTTTCTTTCAATCCATCAATAAAGTATTCAACTTTATCCAGAAGGTCCATTTATTCAACTTGCCCAAGTTGACATCTGTACTCATAGATGTACTCCTGGACCATTCCTTTCTTTCTGAGTGTCTTCAACTTTCTTCTTAGTAGTGTCTATTGGTGTGGGGGCTCAAAGTCATCCTGAATTTTCAACACAAACTAATCCCAGGTAGCATTGAAGAGCATCCCATCATGGTAACTGACATGATCTTGTTGTGGTACTACTGTAAAGCTACATCTGCCAGGTAAGAGGCTGCATAATGTAACTTGCTTTATAGAGTAATTTCTTTAGCCTTGAAAGCTTCTTCAGTCTGGAAGAGCCAAGTTCCCAGGTTTTCATTGACTCTACCATGGGACCAGTTGACCTTCACACTAAAGTTGCTCTTGACAGGGTTTTGCTGGCTATGGGCCATGGTGGTCATTCATTGTTGCTGCTGGGCCAGGATTTGTTGTATATCATTCTTCCATTCGTGATTTTCAGACATCTTGAGGGAGGCTTCTTCTTTCTTCAGGAGGTATGTTTCTGGTTACTGCTGCTACCAATGTTACAAGTCTTGGTATAAGAGTTGTAGAGGAATAGGGAGTTTAGCTAGTATTGTATTCACTAAAACTTGAACTCATCTTTATTGAGATTCAAGCAGCTCCTTATATTCATTTTGCCAGATCAACTGATGACTAGTTGCATTTCCCAATGTAGGCTGTGACTGATGACTCATTTGATTGCATCATCATCACCCAACACAATCCTACCTAATATATCTATTTCTTACAGATAAGGATCTGCTAATTCATTTGCTGACTAATGCTACTGATTTGATAGATAATACTAATATACTGATAAATTAAGCATATAAATAACTGATTTGACTAAAAACTAATATAACTTAAACATGCAAGCAGCAGATTATATCAATTCCAATTTTCTCAAAATTGGCAACTCTCAATATTTCTATTGTTAGCTGATAGACAGACAAGCAAATAAATTCCCCTGGAGGAGACTAGGCCAACTAGCATCCATATCAAATTTGGTAATTAGGTGCTCATTACTTCCATCAAAAATTGCAATGGAAATTTTGAGCCAAAAGCACCAACTTTATACCAGCGGAAAATTAGACAAATTGGAAGTTTTAGATTTCTCATGGGGATCTCCAAGACTGTTACTATAGAAATTAAATGAGTATTGACACAACAATGATATAAAGCACTGAATATTTAGGTGTCAAGCTGTTTGCCCCAAAGAGAAGATACCTTAACTCAACACCATAAGAGAAGGAAAAATAGCAATATAGCTATTGAATCAAGCTTTTAAGCCATAAAGCATGCAGAAGGAACAGGAAGTATTACTAAGAGCATAGCCAGGACTTTGCCGTATTAGTCACAGTTGAGCATTTATTGGTCACAACTGCACTAACAATATCATGCTGGCCACTTGATACCTGCATAATCTCACCAAACTGTCTTTGGCAATATGCTAAACTTATTCAGGTAAGTTAGTCAAGCCTTTAGCCTCACCTTGGCTTTCTGAATATAGCTTGCAGAGTAATAGCTGTGAAGAGGAAAGCTCACTAAGGGATTGTCAGCCTATCTCCCCTTGCAATAGTACCCTGCATGAGCCTGGCAAAATCCCAATGTGCAATGAGACAACACCTGTGGAAAAAAATGCCATGGATACCTTGTGGAGACAATTTGGCTCCAGTAATTCATTTACTAGTTAATGATGCAATGACATTGCTAGTGAAGTGGTGTACTTCACTAATATCTGCAATGGGACTTTTGAAACTACTACTACTTCTTGCTAAAACACTTCAGGATGCAACCAAACATGTACTAGGTACAAATGGAGAACAGTCATGCATCTGTCAACATATGATGCAGATACTGTCCTAATACAAGCATGTGTTAGTGGTAACATGGCATTCATATCAGAACATACTATGGTTGTAAGCTGATAATGATGTCAGTAGTCCACCACCATGTGAGGTAACTACTTTTCACACTCCAGATATATTATTGTAATATTCCATATAACAAAGCTTATGCAATCTGGCAAATAATGTAATCTATAAAGTAACAAGCCCAGTATCAATCAAGTACAAACATTTCCAATATATTTGATGACAAACATTACAAACAGCTAAGAAGCAAGGGCTAGTTTAAAGGTATTTATGACCATACCTTTGCCTTGGTGCTTGATGGAATCTCATTGAACAGTATTCTGCCAGCAAATCCATCTGGCTGTTGATTATCATCAACATTAATCTGCTGTAAATCCCACAATACCTCAGCAGAAATCTGATGCTAGTCTCACTGACATTTGAGCCTGAATCACTAGACTTGTTCCATTGTGCCATTGATTGTATAGCCAGAAAGTGCTGTATATTTTGTTATCAACTTGATATTTTAGGGTCATATGCATGTCAATTTTGATCCCAAATTGGCACTGTATGGCACCATCTGGCACTCTGTGGCATGATCAGGCACCATCTGGCATGCTATGGCACTATTGGGCACTATGATCAGCTGAAATGATGGGACAAGTCTACTGTCCAGCAAGGACAGCTGCTGGTTTCCATTGCTGGATGAATTTTATATGATGTCCAGCAGTATTATAGTGAATAAACATTATTTCAAAGCAATTATTATTATCTGCATTGGAGATGCCCCTGCCAGCAGCAGTTAGTTGGCTTTCCTGGGCACAGTGTGTGGAATTGCTGCCAAATGTGTGACATCCTGGGAACTTATTCCATAGCTCATACACACTTTCCTTGTTAAGATATCAATACTAAGATCATTATCTTTCCAAAAAGAGTATGTACAGAAGTCAACATGCAACTGCAGCAAAGCTGGCATGCTAAAAGCCATCAGCCGGAGCCCTAAGAAAAAAACCCTAAATAGGGCAGCAAAATATCATCATAAAATCAGCTGAATTCCAAGTTTCACAAAATTGACAACTCTCTATATCTCTGTTGTTAGCTGATGGATAAGCAAGCAAACAAAGTCCCTAGGTGAAGACTAGGCCAACTAGCATCCATCTCAAATTTTGTAATTAGCTGCCTGTTACATCCTTGAAACTGCATTTAATATTTTGAACCAAAGACACCAGCACAATACAAGCAAACTACATTAGAATACCAGCAGCATACTAGTTGAAAAGTAAATGAATAACAAGTTTGAGATTTTTCATAGGGGAATATAGAATTAATTGAAAACTGGAGATACTCAAGATAGTGGGAGTCTGTTGGAGAAATATTTTTACACTTGGAGCAACGTATTTGCCCTTCAACAGTATCCCTTTACTAATGATCCAGTGTTTATGGCATACCTCATGTTAAATGAGCCATTGGAGATACCGGAGAAGTTTGAAAGAATTGGTAAGATATTACAGAATATCCAATACACATGATACTTTTCACAAGTTGCACGCAGCATTCATACTCATATGCAACATTACAAATGCAACAACTGGATGGGCCAGTTGTGTATATATTCCAGTGGCCTTCTGATGTAATTTATATGCATAGTATATTAGAAGCATTGGGAGCCATATTTTGACAATGTAATAATATTTATCCAGAAGTAGAGCACCAATGCTAGCTTGATGTGTTTAGAGCTTCTATGCAAAAAGCTTGTGATGAGACTTGAGTGGTTATACCATAAGCATAATGCACAACATGCATATCTCTGCTGCAACTGCATCCACTCTCTACTCTTTCTTGCTTGGTGTTTGGAGGATATTTACCCTTGCTTCACCATTTGGGAGCTTCCTATGGAGCAGATGTGTGGGGAAATAGGAAGAGAAGTCAAATTGCAAGTACTACAGTATTCCCAACTCATCAACAATATAGACTGGCTCCATTATACCATGCCAGGATGTGCAGTGATGCAGTAGGTTAAACATACCTCCCACAGACAAGTTTAGCTTTATAGCTTTTATGGTGTACTTATACAATTATTATTTTATTATTATTATCCCATTCTTCTTTGTCCATATTATTAGTATTAGCCCAATACAAAGTTTACCCAGATTGGTCTTCCCAGTTGTTATTCAACTTAGTAATCATTATATGAATCTGTTGAAATATTGGACTATTTGGTATCATTCAGCAGCTAAAAATTTACTTAACAATTCTAGCCTAGTCTTAGTCACTGTAGGACTCATTTACTGCCTTAACTTTGCCACTTTCTCCAGATATATGATCTTACGATTATTCTCTTATAGTCAGGATCAAATTAGCACTATTACCAAACATTATGTACTAACCCTGAAACTGTTACAGAATGCTCCTGAATATTGAAAAACCCTCCCTACTTAGTGTTGCAGCTGTATTACTTCTACAAAGGTATAAATACTGAGCTTCTTTATGAATAAACAACAGTTCAACTGTTATCACTATTTCTTGATAAGTTCCTTATATCCAAATCACTTCTTAAATTGCAACAGAATCCACTTTAAGCAAGTATCTATGTCAGTACCTATGGCACATGACTTAAGTCTGTGCTACCATTACCACCTTTTCAGTGCCATAAATGTTATCTCTATGTTAAACAGGTCACAAGCTGCTGATCCCTGATTTGTTGGATGTGCTGTGCCTTTCAGAACCTTCCAGGACAGATATTATTCAGCTCTCTGATTACCAGATGTGTCAGCATTAGGCAGGTTGCCATGTCAAAACTTGTGATATATGACCTAGGTCTGTGTTACCATCCCTACCATATCAATACCCTATAAGGTATCTCTTTGTTGCACAGATATCCCACTACTGATCCCTGATTTTTTGGATGCACTCCTGCTTTAGGAACCTTCCTGGATCTTCTTAGACTATTTGTAGCTTGTAGTGATATCCTCAAGAATTCTACTTATACTTGGAACTTTCTAGAACCTTGTCATTAGTAATCACTTGGCAATTGGGAATAGTATTTCAGCAAAGTCAATCACTCATCAATAAACTGTAACATATATCAGAGGCACTTCTCCCAAATGGATTAGCAATCAATCACTACACCTACCTTCTACAGTTACATTTCCAACTTGCCTTCAAGAAGCTTTTCAGGGTAGTGCACAATACACACAGAGGCCTTTGGAGATATTTGCAGCACCTAGGAAGCTAGGGAACCAGGAGCTTTTACTAAAGTGATATAGCAATAGAGACTCCAGCAGCTTAGACCTAGAGGTTATTGCACCCATTGGACACCTCATACACCTTGCATAATGTAGCTTCTCCCAGGAGTACTTCTACACCATCACAGCTCAATCCTGAGTTATTGAGAATGATCAGGTGCTATGCTGTAGCTATCAGCAGGCAGGATTGCTCTTGGACAATCTTGTACTATTTGGGACAATCTTGCACACTATGGTAAAATTAGATATAAAACAATTGGCATGAACAATTGCACCAACTTTCAATGTTTGCATCATGCGCACAATTGGCGACCACTATTATGGCCCGTAAAATCTAGTGCTTGAATATGTTTATTTATTTAAATGGCAATAAATGCATATTCCACCTATTCTACACTGACAATTACCATTTTAGTTACCATCACTCCAATTGAATGATTTGTAAGTGATTGATTTGTCTAAACATACCTTGAAGCTGTGAGTTCCCAATTGATTCATTGCCCCATACACAAGCTACTACATTTGCCATCAAATATCTCATTTTGACCTTTGAGCAAGTAAATCCTTAGCTATAGTGCTTGGACTAGGTGACATAATAGCACATGATCCATTGTGTAGGTGCAAGACAGGTCAAATAGCAGCACTGGTATTACAGATGATGTATAAGTCTGCATGGTGATTATTCATAGAGGTTCTTTCTCTAATGTGAGACAACCTTGATATTACCTATATCAAAATTTAGTGATCACTGGTTTGCAATGGCTAAATTGGGATTGCAAAAAAAATCAGTTATTTGAATAATGATAAATGAAAGCAATTCAACACAGCTACTTCACCTTCTGCTAGGTTTTTTTCTCACAGGGATTATTACTGATGTATTTGGTAGTGATTCACTTTGCCTCCCTAACAACTTCCTTGTCAACTATCATCTGTGTCAATAGAAGGTATTCCATTACCTCAATAACACATAACCCAATATTGCACTCATTTCTTTATTTTGCCCTCTGCTACTTTTACCACAAATGAAAGATCAAGAATTTTCAACTTCAAAGAACAAAATCTGAGGCCCCTGACAAACAGTCTACCCTGGAATGTTTTTTCATGCAGAAAACTCAGTAGGCAATCTATATTTCAGATTACAGCTCATTTGAAGCTGTGCTTGAGGAGCTTTGATCAGATGTGTTCAATAGCTATCTAGACTGGGCCACTATTGCTATGGTGACAATAGTGAATTCAATCACATGTAACTTTTGAACCAGCCAGTTAAGTTGCAAGAGAGTCTCACAGGAGCTGTGCCTATGTTTGATCTGTGCCACTGCAAACTCTTAGCTTTGTATAATGTGTATTGCATGTGCAATTACCCAAAAACTTTGATCCTTCAGAATTTTCAAATATATGACTTTCCCAGTTGAAACTAAAAGAGCCACACTTTCCTGAGTCTCTGCATTACAATTACAAGCTTAAGTGTTATGAGACTTCCCCTGCATTACATGTACTATGGAGTATTTTGACTTTGATTTGTACTACATCAATGAGGAAACTGCAAAGCTGAAAATAATTTGATCTAAGTTCCACAAGAAAACTAACACTTATCTGTTGGAAAATATCCTTTAAGAAGCCCCTTTATGCACCCCTTTAGTGTAAAGTCCACCTGAAAGACCACTGTAAGAAGGCCTTGACTCTAAACATATCCCTTAAGACACCCATTTAGATCAACAGATCCCATTGAAGGCACCTACACCACACCCCTTTAGGTTAAGGGAGGTTCAGAATTTACATGTTTAGGAATACCATTTCAGAAATAAAAGTGTCTTCCAAATAAGGAAAATCTACTATACAGGTAAATCAGCCCAATTGTCAACAGAAGGTCTGAACTCTACCTATAGTATTTTTTGAACCTAATATTGAGGACATTAGTGAAATTTATATCTTGTATTGGTATATCTATCTCCCAGTAAGCTATTTCAGTATGAGCTAACTGGAAGTTGTGGCATATTCTGAATTGGCCTCTACATTGTAAAACAAGCCCAAAACTAATCATAATATAAGACAACACATCTTTGCTGATTGTATACTTGTAGTCTGTATTTTACCTCCTTGTTGATGAGTGCAGTGCTGAAGCTGAGGAGTATGCAATACTCAAGAGGCTGTAAGAAGTTTAGCATGGCATCTCCTTAATGCCAGCATACCATGAGGCTATCAGAAACCCAAGGCCAAGCACAATGTGCTTGACCTGTTCCATGAGCATTATCCTGGACTCATGCAAGTAATGGTTATTGGGCCAGCATTTTTATTCCAAGATGTGTTACTCAAGCAGGCAAAAGAGCAAGGATACCACCACTAAAAACCAGTAACTACCTCAAGAGCTTGTTGCATGCAGGGCTAAAAGAGCCAAGCAGGAGGCAAAGGAATGTCAAGTAGCTAGAAGAGTGCTTGTAAGGGACAGGCAGGCAAAAATGGATGCACCAGTGCCACATTACTCAACAAGAAATCATATTAAAATACAAAAAGCCCTCGGTTAATCTACCAGTGAAAGACCAGGCAGTGATCAAGGTAGAGGTAAAGAAAAAAAGTCAACCAGGGCCAGAGACTGGGAAGCATGAGAAGGAAGCTGCAGTTCTTGCTAATTCACACAATCTACTCCCAACAAGCTGAATTACATCGTAGCCCAGAGTACCAAATAGGCCACAGCTATTTTCACATGCATGGGAAGTGTAGTCAGCTGAACTACACTCTTGTGTTGTAGATGAGCTTGCAGTGAAAGGCAATATATCTACCACAGCCTCCACATCCATCATTGTAGGCAGAATGGAGGTCCTACTCACAGATAGAGCAACAACATAAATAACTCAAAGAGCTATATCAACACCTACAGTGGAATTTTGGAATACAAATTGGCATACCAAGAGCTTGCAGCACTGCTCAAGAGCAGTGCTCAAGAAAACACACTTAAATTTTGCAGGGATCTATTGCAAAGACTAGCATGGAAGATGCTAGATTTTCAGTGCTAGCTGAAGGCCAGCATGCACAAAAACCTGTAAATATGCAATGGCATAAAGTGGTAAGGTTCCTCCTAGAGTCATGCAAAATGGGTGCTATTGCAGAAGTATATGTAGCATGTTTGATTTCAAAGGAAGCACTTGCTGGGTATTGGTTGGGCTCAATATTAGTGTTGGGTATAAGTACTGCTATAGGTCTGTGCAATTGGCAGTTGAGTTACAACTCTAATTTCAATGCAAATAAATTAGTTTGTATGCATGAAAAGTCCATTTGTTAAGTCAGGGAGTAAAGAGTGTGAAAAGAGGCAATAGCCAATCCATGTACACCAGTGTAGGAGTTAACTTTGTGCCCAGGATTAGAAAGTCAGAGAATGGTTGAGAGCCAATACAGAGCCACTTCCAGATTGCTCAGATGAGAAATTATAATCCAGTTGTTTGTAAAATCTGGTGTTCCACTTTTTTCAACAGCCTCTGTGTGGTGTCCTGGCAAGATCAGTAAATATCTGTCATGGAATTTTGATTTTGTGACGGCCTTTTGGTGGGATCATCAAAGTTTTTTTTTGTGGTGTTTGCTGGATCTATTGGGAACCATTGGGTTATTGTGCTAATTGGTATTTGATTTTATTGATGAAACCCAGGAAGTCATTCTAGGAGATGCTGAGCTTGGTAGCATAAGTAATCTTGGGATCATGGTAGGAAGGAGCCTGCATTGGTTGTTGAGTATTTTGTCTCTGAAACTGAGCAAGAGAATCTCTAAGGTCTGCATTGTGATGTTGCAACTGGGCAAAGGTAGCCATGGGGCTTGCAAAGTAGTACTAGGGACTGGACATGTCAAGGTAGCAGAAGGTAACAAAATATCTTGAACTTGTTAAGGGATACTGGACATTAGTAGCTAATTTGCAGGTTATAATACTACTAGTTTGTCAAGAATACAACTTTTGAGCCACAATCCCCAACTTTAAATAAGTTAGAGTTCCTACAAAAGGTACTAGCTTGGATGTCCTTTGAAAGAGTAATGTAATAAAGTGTCTAATACTATAACAACTGTACTCTATGCTAGCAGCAAAATAAAGCAAATATTCCTTTGGCCAATAATTTACAAAGTTAAAGTGTTGTTTCATTTAGATAGCAGAAATATGGAAAGATGCATGGTGATACTTATGGTCAGTACTTCTTTACAAGCTCTTCTTAAAAAATTTGGGTGGAAGGCAGAGGCTGACAGGTAAGCTGGGAGCAGGCATATAAAGCTGTTTTCAATAGATACAAGGCAGAACCAGGAGAAGACATGTTTGTTGAGAAAATGCTGAGGATACTCTGTGGAGCCTTGTGAGCCTTGCAATTCATTTACTGATGATTGATACAATCATGTGGCTAGAGAGGTGGTGCATTTACACCAATATCAGTAATGGAAGTTATGAATAGATGCAAGGCAGGAGAGTAGAGTAACGCAAGGCAGGACCCATAAAGGAATTAGGTGTGGGTCAATATTTCAATGTGTATTTCCCAGGCAAGGCTGTTTATTCAAGACCTGTGTTTATCAGGCTGATGAATGCGCAATGGGGGATAGAGCTATATATACTTTTTGGCAATATGGATGCCAAGTGATATTGGCTAATTCTGATGGGGTTCTGGGGTGAGGCAAAGCAAGTGTGCCAAGATAGAAATGTACTTCAGAGTAGACTATAAAATTGCATAGGGACATGCCAAGAGTCAGCTATTCATGAGACTAGATCATGTCATATACACATTTCATATGGGGTATTGAGATACATAAATTCCAATGAGAAGTGTCCATAGAGTGTTCCATTATGTAATGTTGTCTCAGAGCATTCAGGAAGTTGCTAGAATGTGGTAGTACTTTCTAGCAGGAACTGGGACTTCTTTATCAACTTGATTTGGCCAGATCATGAAAGATCACAGATGTCATGTGATCATGACAATGAAAGCCTTCAGGATATACTCCTACTTCATGCCAAAGCCATTCTGGGATGCAATTTACCATGCACTTGTTACGAATGGATCACTGTCATACAGCTGGCAAAATATGACCCAGGGACTATCCTGATATCAGCATGTGTTAGCAGCTGCATGGCATTCACATCAACAAATGCCACCATTGCAAGGTGTTAAGCTTGTTAGGAATCTGCGACTCTAGAAGGAGAACACTGTTCACACCCCAGATATATTCCAGTAATTTGCTATCTAAAGCTGCTTTTGCAATCTCACATTTACTGTGAAGCTATAAAGCACAGCACTCTGCATTAATCTAGTGCAGCTGTTTTGAATATGTTTGTTGGCAATCTTTGCAAACAACTAAGGAGCAAAGGCTACTTTGCTGGTATATATGTGCATGCCTTTGCCTTTGTACTTGATGGACTCTCACTGAATAAGTACTCTGCCATCAAATTTGCTGGCTGATGACTATCATCAACCTAGACTGCTGCTAGTCCTATGGTAACAGTGCAGAAAACTAATTCCAGTAAAAGGAATCTTGTATGCTATCCAGCAGAATATTAGTAAATGACCATCATCTCAAAGCACATAATTTTAACTGCATTGGAGATACCCCAGTCATCAGCATGATAGTTGGCTTTCAAGCTGAATGAGCCCTTTGAGATACCAGGTATATTTACAAGAGTTAGCTAGATATTGAAGTTTAACCAATGCCCAAGTATTTCCCACAAGCTCCAATCAATATTCATACTCATATGAAGCACTACAAATGCAAGAACTTGATGAACTTGATATGTACTTATTAAGGTTTCCTTCTAAAGTAATCACCACCCAGTGTACATTGGAAGCATTGGGAGTCGTATGTGGACATTGTATGAGCATTTATCTAGAAGTAGATTACCAATGCCAACTTGATGTATTTACAACTTTTCTGCAAGGAGTTTGTGTCAAGACTTGATCAGCTATACTGCAATAATAAAGCTGAAGGGGTAGATCTGTATTGCAACTGCACCAATTCTGACTCTATCTTTCTTGGTGCATGGTGAGTATTGGACCTTGTTTCACCTTTTGGGAATTTCCTCCTGAGCAGATCTGCAGGCATATAGGAAGACAAGTCAAGTTGTAGGGACTACTATGCCCCAATCTCATCAAGAATATTACCTTCAAGTCTGTCATGGATGTGATGAGTTGGCATATGGGGGAAGGCCAGGAAGAGTTAGATTATACTGAGCACAGATATGCACGTAGAGACACTTATGCCTTTTGCATTAAGAAGCTCAGCAGCCCCAATGCATGGGTAGGCAGTTAAGTAATGCAGATTCAGGTTGGATGAAACAAGCAACTGATTTGTATCATGAAAACTTTGCCATAGTATGCTGAGTTTCCATTGGGTACAAGCCAACTTCTACACAATTCAATACAGAAATAACACAAACAAGAACCAGGGAATATCTATAAGGGGGACCAGTGTCCATCAGGGAGGGGAATATATGGCTATGTATCAAAAGGTATTTTGCAGGTATTGCAGAGGCATTCTTGGCAGAAGTGGCAGCTACCAAATATATGCTTGTAAGAAGTATATTTTACCAGCAATAAAAGGTGTATGATAGCATTGCAAGTACTGCACCAAATAGCCATAGGGCTGAGGTGATATAAGAGCAAGCAGGAGGCCATTATTTTTTTTGATTGAAACTATATTTGAATACCCTGTGGTGGTGTAGAAGTACTCCTGGGAGAAGCTATACAATTCAAGGTGTGTGAGGTGTCTGACAGGTGCATAACCTCTGGGTCTAAGCTACTGGTGTCTATATCACTATATCACTTCAGTAAAAGCTCCTGCTTCTCTAGCTTCCTAGGTACTCCAAATGTCTCCAAAGGCCTCTGTGTGTATTGTGCATTACCCTGAAAAGCTCCTTGAAGGCAAGTTGGAAATGTAACTGTAGAAGGTAGGTGCAGTGATTGACTGCTAGTCCATTTGGGAGAAGTGCCTCTAATATATGTTATGATTTATTGATGAGTGATTGACTTCCCTAAAACACTATTCCCAATTGCTAAGGGATTACTAATGACAAGGTTCTAGAAAATACAAGCATAAGTAGAATTCTTGAGGAGATCATTACAAGCTACTAATACACTAAGAAGGTCCAGGAAGGTTCTTAAAGCAGGAGTGCATCCAACAAATCAGGGATCAGTAGTGGGATATCTGTGCAACAACAAGATACCTTATTGGGTATTGAAATGGTAGGGATGGTAACACAGACCTAGGTCATGTATCACAAGTAATGACATGGCAACCTGCCTAATGTGGACACATCTGGTATTCAGAGAGCTGAATAATATCTGGGATAAATAATGCTGACAACCAATCAGGGTGAATATCATATAGGGAAATACAAGTAACTTAGGCAAAGAATAATGGGATAATACTGATAAGATAAAATATGAATAAGTGCAATATAATAATCCTATGGATAAGCTTGGCTGTGGGAGGTATGAATAGCCTACCTCATCACACAGTGGTAGTGGGTAAGTATATTAGTTGAGGTGATTCTACAACAATATATATAAATGGCACAAGAGGAGGTAGTAAAAGAAACTACAATTTGGTAAATTGGTATGCTAGCATTATACAGCACTAGCTGTAGGCCACCATACTGCTGTTGTAATCACAACGGATATCCACAACAATGCTGTCAAAGTACTGAGAGGTTTTTCTCCATGGATGGCAATTGGATGCACTGGCCAGTTAAGTCCACTCAAATAAGTGTGGTGCACTAGAGAGCCATACCAATGCCATTGAAGGGCCACTTGAATATGCTGTGAATTTACAAATTTAGCAGTTAATTCAGCAAAACACCATCTCAATGCGGTCACAGGATTGTGAGGTGGTTAAATAACTCCAAGTAGCAGGAATTATAACAGTCTTGTTGCAGGATCTCAATGTTTTTTCCACATTGAATCCATCTGCAGGATCAAATTATTTTCATAAGCAAAGTATAAAAAAACAGCTAGAAAGAGATTGTTGGGATAGTAGCTACTGATGAATGCTTAATTATGACAAGTGTGGCAAAGCATTGTCCATGATCCTTGTATTACTTCCAATGCCTTCTGCATGCTTCATTGCTGAGATCCTTATTACAATAGCCACATGGTTCTTTTTACCTTCTCTTACAGTGTGAAATAAGGATGTTGTACTCATGGGGCAAACAGATTGACACTCTACAATATGTTACTACTATTCCACTTTTTGACAATACACATGTGATTTTAAGACATTTTTGTATTTCAGACATTGCACCTACATGAATATAAGAATTAATGATGATGCCCCATAGTAAACATTATAAATAAAGCTGTGGCACCATACACACATCTATATGCAATAATTATATCCAGAGAGACCATGCTTACAGTGAACTTGTTACAGGTAATGATGCAGACTGCTCAGGCTCTCAGTCAAGTAGGCAATTAAGAATCTCTACAGAGCTGCATGCTGAACATATTAGACTTGTTCCATTGGATAGTGCCACATTGAGCCATGAGTGCCAAATGATGCCATAGTGTGCCAGAGAGGCCAAGTGAGCCTATCCTTGGCCACAGAGTGTGAAACATAGATCTGCATCTTCATGCAAAGCATTCCCTGTGTTTCACCTATGATGCAAGAGAAAATCCATTTTTTGATGTTTTTTTGTGGATCAGTATTGTGCAGGATGTGTAAGAGCACCATAGGATTGAAGATATAAATCTGGTATTCAATACCCATGGCACTCTGAATTTAGCTCCTGTGGCTTGTATCATGTCACAAAAATGTATGGCACTATCTTGGTCTACTGGTACTATCTGGCACTATGAGTGCTTTGTATTGATCTTACTTTAGGGCTAATAATTAAATATAGTGCCAGATAGTACCAGTGGACCAAGATAGTGCCATACATTTTTGTGACATGATACAAGCCACAGGAGCTAGATTCAGAGTGCCATGGGTATTGAATACCAGATGCATATCTACAATCCTTTAGTGCTCTTCCACATCTTGTACAACATTGACCTAAAAAAAAGATCAAAAAATGGATTTTCTCCATCACAATGAGTGAAACACAGGGGCCGCTTTGCATGAAGGCGCAGATCTATGTTTCACACTCTGTGGCCAAGTGTAGGCTCACTTGGCCTCCCTGGCACACTTTGGCATCATTTGGCACTATCCACAGAACAAGTTTAATGCTCAGGCAGATGAGAGTGTAGCAGGCACAGTACCTCTGATGGAAGACCAGTACATGACCATCAAGACATCATCACTACCACTATTAGCAAGTGTATTATTCTCAGAAGTCTGTCATAAGCAGGACTCAAGGCACAAAACAAGTGGCAAAGAGATGTCATGCTGCCAGGAAATTGCTGGTAAGGGACAAGCATGCAAAAATGAATCCACCAGTGCCATATTCATCAAAGTGAATATGCTGTAAAATACAAGAAGTACTCAGTCAAAATAGCACTAAAAGACTTGGCATTTATAAGCACTCATGGCCTTCTCTGGACCCAGTCACAAGGTGATTTGAAAGCTCAAGCCAGGAGGCAAAGAAGTGTTAGGTTGCCAGGAGAGTTTCAATATGGTACAAGAAGGCAAGAATAGATACATTAATGTAGCATTCAGCAAAAAGAAAATGTAGGTGAATACAGGAAGCACTTAGCCAAAGAAGTAATCCAAGACTGGTCAGTTGATGTAGGTGAAGGTAAACAAAAAAAGGTCTATTCAAGCTAGAGGCAGTGAAACTTGAGAAAAAGCAGCAGTTCTCACCAATCAACTCCATCAGTCCAGAACAGACTGAGTCCATAATAGCCAAGAAGGGCTAGGAGCAACAAAACAGCTGTTTGCTCAAGAATTGGAAGCATAACTAGCTGTGCTATGCTCTGGTAAAGTAGATACACTTCCACAGAAAGGCAATCACTTTAGCACTGCCTCCATACCCTCCATTGGAAACACAATGGAGATCCCACTGACAGACAAAGCAACAATGCACAACCTCAGAACACTATCACTATGCCTACAGTAGAGATTGAAGCAAAAACAGGCATATCAAGCATCAGAGCACTTTCTCCAGTACAGTGCACAAGAAAACACCCCTAGATATTGCTGGGTTTTATTGCTAAGGCTGGCAGATGAAATGCTGAGCCTTAAAAGGTGGCTAAAGACCAGGATTTATGGGTACCAGTGAATGTACAGTGGTATAAAGCTGTAGTGTTAATGCCAAAGTAATAGAAAAAGGGTACTACTGCAGAAGTACCTACTGTATGATGGATTTTAATGGTGTCACTTGTTTAAAATGGGTTGGGCCTAATATTTGTGTTGGGTACAGGGTGTTGTACAGGCCCAGTGTGGTAGGGTAAGTATACCTCCACAGAAAAGCTCATCCATAGAGCTACTATGGTGCACTTATCTATATTTTATCATATCAGTATAATCCCATTCTTCTTTACCCATGTAATTAGTATTATCCCAAAATGCTGGCTACCCTGGTTAATTATTACCATTAGTTGTCCCAGATTTTGTGCAGCTTTATGATTGGTACTTATATCTACATTAGGCAAGTACCAATATCAATACCTGTGACCTGAGTCTGTGTTACCATCTCTACCACTTCAATACAACAGATGGTATCTCTCTATTACACAGGTTTCAAACTACTGATCCCTGCTTAGTTGGATGTGCTGTGTATTTTACAACCTTTCAGGACCTTCTTGGAATATTCTTAGCTCATAGAGATGTCATCATGAATTCCACTGATGCCTGGAATCTTCTGGAATCTTGTTGGTAGTAATCATTTGGCAATAAGGAACAGTATTTAAGGGAAGTCAATCCTTCATCAATATATCATCAATTTTATCAGTAACACTTTTCCCTTACTGATTAGCAGTAAATAACTGCACCAACCTTCTACAGCTACACCTTAGACGTGCCTTCAAGGAGCTTTTCAGGGTAGTGCACAATGCACACAGAGGCCTTTGGGGACACTTGGAGCACCTAGGAAGCTACCAAAGCAGCAGCTTGTAATAAAATGACATATTAACAAAGATGCCAGAAGTTTAGACCTAGAGGTTGTTGCACCCATCAGGCACCTCACACACCTTGAGTTGCATGGCTTTTCCCAGGAGTAGCTCTACACCACCTCACCTGACAATTGGCAATTGGGCTACAACTGAAGTTTCATAGGAAATTAGCCAGTATGCATTCATGATAAGTAAGATCATTAGTTCAGTAATGAAGTATCCAGTGTGAGAAATAGGCAATAGCTAGCCAATGTGCACAAACATGGGAGGTGATTCAGTGTCCAGAATCTGAGAGCAAGATAAATGGCAGGGAACCAATCAGCAGCTACTTGACTACTGTTATGGTGATATTTATGACCAAATATTTTGGTAAATCTGATATATGAGTTTTTCTAAGCCATTGTGGTGGTGTATAAGTCCAAAAGAGAGATACGTCCAGCACTTCTCAAGTACTTTGGTGTGGGGTGTTCACTAGGTGCAATAACCGCTGGCAAAAGCTTGCTAGGAATACTTGGGTTTGGTCTCTAATCTAATGTGATTGGGAATAAAGCCACAAGCTTGTCAAGGGAAAACTACTGATCTACATTCCCCAACTTAGTTGGCATCTTAACAAAAGTATGTGCTGAGTTCAGCATCCTTTGAGATGACCATGTACTAAAGCTTCCAGAGTCAAAACAACTGTAAACTCCACCTGCAGGGACTTGATAAGAATGCAGCTGTGGTCAATGATTACAAAGACAGAAAAGTATCTTTGCCTGTACAAGAACAAGCTTGAGAAAGAATCAAGTATAATAAGATATACCTGCTCTGAGTATTCCTCACAAGTAGTGCCTCCAAGGTCAGTTGGCTGTCAGTGTGGCTTCCTGGGAGTGTCATGTGGTCTGGGATTGAAAATTCAGTTAGCAGTAGGTAGCAGTTATCACACCAATCAACAAGTTGGTATGTTGATAAAAGTGATGATGATTTATTGTTGAGGGTATGCCTCACTCATATAATCTTCTCACTGGCTAAGTGATCACTAATACTGGTGTTCCAGATGGTCCCAGAGATTAATAGAAATCATAATTACATCAGAATCAGCTAAGAGTATTCTAAGTAAGTGCCGCAGGGTTCAAAGAGGCACAGAACATCTAACCAATCAGGAACTAGTACTCTGAATCCTGTGTTACATAGGGATACCATATATGGTATAGAAATGGTAGGGTTGGTGACACAGTTTGACCATGTGTCACAAGTACTGGCACAGGTACTTGCCTGATATAAAAGCACTTACAGCTAGTAATCTTACACAAAGTGAGGGATTACTTATTCAATAAGGTAGGCAGGTGTGATAGTCAGTCAGCCTATGGGATAGTACTGATCAAGTAAGACATATGGGATAAAACCAAAATATCTACTTGTCCTACCAATCACTTCCAATATCTCCAAGACTCTTACAACAGGTTATGAGCCCCAAGCTGTCACTCTCCACAACTTCTACTACTACTATGATTGGAGTTTTTCCTCTACTGAAAAGTTGAATGGGTCTAACTACCCAGTGTGGAAGGTGAAGATGAAAATGCAGCTGCAGTAAAGTGGTCTTTGGGATACTGCTATGGTAGATGAATGCACTGCTAAAAATGATGGAGAAGAAGCACTAAACTACCAGTAGAAAGTGGAGAGTGGCATTGACTATATGTGCCTTAATGTTAAACAGTAGTTGCTATTTTGATGCTCCAGAGTGAAAATGGCAAAGAATGCCTGGAAGGCATTAGAAGCCACCCACCAGCTGCTAAGAAATGTATCTGAGACAAAAACCCCTACTGCAAGGATGCTGACAGGAGAAAAAAACTGCTGATATCTGCTTAAGATACACTTATAAGGATTCAGAACAGTATTTTGAGGGATACTCTGATGCTGACTGGGGACAAAATTTAGAAGACAGAAGATCCACTACAGGAGACACTTTTCTCTACTGTAAAGGAACAATCGCATGGAACTCAAGAAAGCAGCCAACTGTAGCACTTTCTACCACAGAGGCAGAGTAAATGACAGCCTTTGAAGCTACAAAAAAAGCAATGTGGTTAAGAAAGCTTTTTACAGATTTAGGCCTATGTCAAAAAATGCCTATTACTTTATTTTGAGATAATCAAGGATATATACAATTGGGTAGAAATCCAACTTTTCATGCTAGAACAAAGCACATAGATATTAGACATCATTTCATATGTGAAGCTATAGAGAATAGCTTAGTTATCCTAGTTTACTGTCCTTAAGATGAAATAATTGCAGACAAATTTACCAAACCATTAGCTAGAGACAAGTTTGAATATCTTAGGTCAAAATTAGGACTAGTCAGTATGAACATTTAGCTGAGTGGGAGTATTGTAAAAATTTGTGAGATACACAGCTGTAGTAACTGATTCTGCCCAAAAATCATGGGATTATTTTTGAGTATCAATCATGAGTCTGACCATGTTCATTATTGATCTGTTTGCACATTTTGCCACTTCATCCTGCTGTGGGGAGTATAATACACTAGTCCATTACTTTATTCCATAGATTAGACTTGTTCTGTTGGATAGTGCCACATTGAGCCGTGAGTGCCAAATGATGCCATAGTGTGCCAGGGAGGCCAAGTGAGCCTATACTTGGCAACAGAATGTGAAACATAGATCTGCATCTTCATGCAAAGCAGCCCCTGTGTTTCACCAATTGTGTTGGAGAAAATCCATTTTTTGACCTTTTTTTGTGGATCAATGTTATGCAGGATGCGTAAGCACACAGAAGAACTGAAGACATGCATCTGGTACTCAATACCCATGGCACTCTAAATCTAGCTCCTCTGGCTTGTAACATGTCACAACAATGCATGGCACTATCTTGGTCCACTGGTACTATCTGGCACTATAAGTGCTTTGTATAGATCTTACTTTAGGGCTAATAATTAAATATAGTGCCAGATAGTACCAGTGGACCAAGATAGTGCCATGCATTGTTGTGACATGTTACAAGCCACAGGAGCTAGACTCAGAGTGCCATGGGTATTGAGTACCAAATGCATATTTTCAATCCTTTTGTGCTCTTACACATCCTGCACAACATTGACCTAAAAAAAAAGGTCAAAAAATGGAATTTCTCCAACACAATTGGTGAAACACAGGGGCTGCTTTGCATGAAGATGCAGATCTATGTTTCACATTCTGTTGCCAAGTATAGGCTCACTTGGCCTCCCTGGCACACTATGGCATCATTTGGCACTCACGGCTCAATGTGGCACTATCCAACAGAACAAGTCTAATCTATGGAATAAAGTAATGGACTAGTGTATTATACTCCCCACAGCAGGATGAAGTGGCAAAATGTGCAAACAGATCAATAATGAACATGGTCAGACTCATGATTGATACTCAAAAATAATCCCATGATTTTTGGGCAGAATCAGTTACTACAGCTGTGTATCTCAAAAATAGAAGTTATAGCAGAATACATTGTGATTCTACTCCACTTGAAGTATGGTATGACTTTAAACAGAGTGCAGAGTATCTAAGAATATTTGGGTGCACAGCAAATGTGAAGAAACCTCCTAGAAATCAGTCATCATCTGAGCCAAAAAGTGCTAAAGGCATATTTTTAGGCTACTGCATTAAGGTGAGGCATACAAACTGTATAGCACTGAAGCAAAGAAGCTGCTAAAGTCCAGGAATGTGACTTTGATGAAAACTTGGATTTTTTACAAAATATGGTATGACATGATGACAAAAATTTGGTCTCAAATGCACCAATAGTCAGGATTTAATCAGCCCCAAACACAGAGTATTTTTTCACTCCACAGGACTCTATGACTATGGGTCACCCTGAATCAGTGCCCATGAATATCCCAGAAATGATTATTTCAGTATCACATGTCACATGACCTAGTGGCATGATCAGCTGACCCTTGGCATATCTGCACATGATATCCTAGTCTGTTTTTGAATATATTGCTATCTTGGCACACTTACTGTGCCACACCCCTGAACTCCTTCAGTATTTGCCAATATCTCTTAGCATCTATATTGCCAAATAGAATATATAGTCCTGTCCCCCCTTGCAAAGTCCTCAGTCAGATTGACACAGGTCTTAAATAAACAGCCTTGCCTTGTTGATCCAGACTAAAGTCCTTTCCTGGTGTTGCCTTGCCTAGCTCTACACTCCTGCCCTGTGTCTATTCATAACTAGTACCATATGAAAGCCAGGGATTACCTTATCAATCCATGGTTAGCAGTCTGGTGTATATCATGCTTGGAACATGTCCAAATATCTTATACTCAGTGGGAGTTGTCAGCCAGCATAATCAGAGCAATGTATCTGATCATACTGCAGCAGTTAAGCAGATTTTTAGATATCTAAAAGGAGCTGCTGATATCTGCTTAAGATACACTCATAGGGATTCAGAACAGAATCTTGTGGGATACTCTGATGGTGATTGGGGACAAAACTTAGAAGACAGAAGATGCACCACAGGATACACCTTTTTTACTCTAAAGGAGTAATATCATGGATTTCAAGAGAGCAGCAAACCCTTGCACTTTTGACCACAGCAGCAGAGCATATAGCAGCCTGTGAAGCTACAATCAAAGCAATACAGTTAAGAAAGCTTCTTAAGTACTTAGGCTTATGTCAAAAGGTGCCCATTACTTTATTTCAAGACCCCAAACTAGCACACTTGTATATGGGGCCTTTCTTAAAATAATCCACATATTTGTTTTGCCAAGACCATGTAATGTAGGAGTGCAACTTTCACATACAATAAACCATTAAGTGACAACCACATTACCCAGTTGCACTCCAAATCACTTTCAGCATCTCCAAGACTCTTGCAACAGCATTATTTCCTTTTGTGTATGGGGCCTTTCTTAAAATAATCCACATATTTGTTTTGCCAAGACCATGTAATGTAGGAGTGCAACTTTCACATACAATAAACCATTAAGTGACAACCACATTACCCAGTTGCACTCCAAATCACTTTCAGCATCTCCAAGACTCTTGCAACAGCATTATTTTCTTTTGTGTATGGGGCCTAAGTTTTGTGATGGCTGTTCAACAGGATTGTCACTGTTGTTTTCAAAGGCAGTGTTCAGCAGGTTTTTTGTGAAATCTAAGCCACAAATGGCAAATCCCTTCAAGCAACTAACAGCAAGAGCCCTTGATATAATGGAAGTGATTAGGAGCGCAAATGCTCCATGTAATTAAGAAAAGGCAGGTAGAAGCCCAATAACAATTCCTGATGCAATGGGATGAAGATGGCCTCCACATGTTGGCATATGCACCAGACCATCTATGGAGCTACCCTTGGGAAAAAGTCAACTAAAGGCCAGCAGAAAATCATCATAGTATCAGCAGAATTCCAAGTATTTCTGAACCTGCAATGATTGATAAAATGGGTTCTAGCTGTTTGACAGACAAGAAGACCTGTTTTATAGCATGAGGTTAGGCCAACTGACATCCATACCAAATTTGATAATAAGCTACACATGACTTATATCAGGATTTGCATCTAATAATTTAGAGGAAAAACACCAGCTGCATGCCAACAAAATACCATTTGAATACCAGCAGATTATCCAATGAACTCCAAGTGATGAGAATTTTCACAGGGGCTAAATTTAGTGGAGTTTTACCCACGCCACCTTGCTGCAACAGGCCCAGTCATATTGAATGAGGTACCTCCGAGCTTCTTTGATTGGGACCCAATCTTTACCACAGGTGAGAGAAATCCCGGCAATCATCTGTCCAACAGATCCCCGAGCAACCTGGAAGGAATCCCGCTTCATGAAATCGCTGGCTATCATGGATTTATGGTTGGGATGTGTGGGGGAGATGATTAGAAGATGTTGGTGGTGCTCTTCATTAACAGCGTCCCACGAAATGGCCTGAGACCCAGAGGCGGCATAAATCCGGACACCACCTGGCCAATCCCGCTGTCCAGGGTGATCAGTTCGGTGGCACCCATTTTGGGAAATGGTCCACCAAGCACAATCATGTGAGGGCCGTACCTCACCTCCAAGTCCCCTCATGGCACAATGGTGTGACACGACCACCGGTGGATCCCCCCCCCTACCACCACACCAATCGCATCCCGTTGCCGTGTCCATGGGGTTTGGTTCGTGACTGGGGGGTTTCGGTTTGGAAAAGGAAAGATCGTCAGGCTCACCCCATACCATATGCATGGAGGAGCACGTTACACAATATCACATGTCCCGGTGGTCCGTAGCTGATGATGCAAAGACAGCGTAAGGAGGAACCTATCAAAAATTTATTTCTCCAATTGTCCATTCCGAAGATAGACTGATGCGAAAATTGAATTCGTGAGTGAAGGGACAATATCGGGGGGGGGGGGGTAGAGATTGGGACAGCGGGGCAACGTTGAATGGTTCTTTCGAATCATCCGAGGAGATACCAAGGCTAATGCTGTATGCCACATGCTATGTACTAGGTGCTGGTTGCCACTTCCAAAGCATCTGGGAAGTTCCTGGTGAGCGCCAGGTCGGAAGCGAATCCTAAGCACTCCCACTCTTGGTAGCTAGGCTGTAAAAGATCCCCTCGGGATTGCTGAGCAACACCTGAGGGCTGTCGTACTCCACGACGCGGCCCTGGTCCAAGACCAGGATTCGGTCGCTGTCCATGATGGTGTTGATGCGATGGGCGATGGTGAGCACGGTGCAGTTGGTGAACTCCCGTCTCAGCGCTCGTTGGATCGCATTGTCCGTCTCGATGTCAATGGCCGCGGTGGCTTCGTCGAGACAGAGGATGTGCGCATGCCCCTTGGTCAGCATGGCCCGGGCAAGGCTCATCAATTGCCGCTGACCGAGGGACATATTCTCGCCACCGTTTTCTATCCCGGCCGAGAGGCCTTCCGGCAGGCTGGAGACGTAGCTCTTGAGCGATGCGGAATCTAGCGCCGCCCAGAGCTCTGCGTCTGTGTACCTGTTGTACGGGTCGAGATTCTCCCGCACGGTGGCCGCGAGTAGGAATGGATCCTGCGGGATGATGGTCAATCTAGACCGGAGTTCCCGCAGACCCAAAGTGGATATGTCCAGGCCGTCGATGGTGATTGTTCCCTCGGCGGCTTCTATAAGGCGGAACAAGGCCAATGTCACACTGGACTTGCCAGCCCCGGTGCGGCCGACGATACCGACCCGCTCTCCGGCCTTCACTGTGAAATTGACCCCCTTCAGAACCAAGTCCAGACCCTCGCGGTACCGTGTGGAGTAATTGTTGAAGGAGATCTCCCCGCGTTGCGGCCAGTCGGGATCAGTGGTGGAATCGGGGATCACATCCCGGGCCTCGGGCTTGAGCTCCGAGTATTCCCTGATACGCTCCACGGAGACAACCGAGGTCTCCAGATTGCAGCACTGGCTCAGGATCTGGCTCATCACAATGGTCAAGGACCCGATCTGGGACAACACCACGGCGAAAAAGGAGGAGCTGGAGGAGTTGCGCTGCACAATGGCCAGGAGGGCGACCAGACAAAGGACGAGCACACTCATCTGGTCAAGCATTATCTGCAGCCAACGTTTCGTGGAGTTGATCAAGTAGCCTGTCTGCTGGGATCGGTCGAGGAAGGTGGTGGCCTGGATAGCGAAGCGGTCCGCGTCACGATAGGCCCGTATAGTCACCAGGCCCTCCAGGGTTTCCCCGAAATGCGCGTACATGGGTGAACGCACTGCGGAGTCCAGTCGCTTCAGTTCCCGGTTGGAGACCAGGAAGAACCCTCCAAGGATGTAGTATCCGTAGGCCAAGGGAATCATGATCAGGGCGAAGTAAGGCGAGGCAATGATGCAGAACACGAAGATGTTGGCAGCCATCATGAGAAAAAATAGCAGGTTCAGGAACTGGAGGGGTAAACTGATGTCCACCGCAGTGATGTCGTGGGCAAAACGGTTGACGATCTTGCCAGACGAGGTGACATCGAAGAAGCTCATGGGGGACCGGATCAGTGGCCCCAGCATACTGCTATGCAGCTTCTTGGAGGCCTTCCGAGCCATGATAGTCATTGAGGCAAAGACCGTAAAGGTCAGTATGATGGCGGTGCAAAGAATCCATGCGAAGTAGGTCAGGATCCAGTATTGCGTCGAGTGTGGGGGTGCTGTGTTCTGTGCCTCGGCTAGGGTATTTTCGTTACCCCAGCGCTGCAACCAGATCTGTGTCATGATCTGGACGACTAGGTAGCAGAGCGCGACAAAAACGAAGGAGAGCAAGACAAACGCGTTCACGGTGGAAAGATAAAATCGGTAGACTCTCCATCCGACACTACCCTGTGCGACGACTTCTTCATCAACCTCGTCCTTTTCATCCAACTCGATGTCATCCCCGTCAATCGTGGATGGATCTGATGGCCTCATCTCGGAACGATCCAGATCGCGTTGGACCTTATGGGCAGCCTTGTCTTCATCAGACGGTGCACTCAAGTCATCACTGGACCCCCCGGCCTCCTCCCCTTCCGCGCGCCGGGACTCTTCCTTGGCTGCTGCAACAGCCTGGCTCTCATGGATCAGTCGGAACAGGTCGCCTTCAACATCTGTGATCAGCGCGTCATATGGGCCATCCTGCGAGATCCTTCCTTGCTTGATAACCACAATCTGATCGACCTTGTGCAAATGCTTGGCGCCATTAGTGATCAAGACACGAGTCTTCCCGGCCAGGATGGTTGACAGCGCGTGATCAAAAATGTGCCTGTCAACATGAGCGTCGACTGCGGACAGGGGGTCGTCCAGGATATAAACATCCGCGTCTGCATAGACAGCCCGGGCAATGGAGATGCGCTGCTTTTGGCCACCAGACAGATTGATACCCTACGAGCGAGTTTTCAATAAGAAACAGGGTTGGTGAGAATTGCGGATCGAAATCACTCTGGTTGCTGCTGAATCACCCTACCTTTTCGCCAATGACGGTTTTGTCACTGTTTATCAGCATCTTCAGGTCGGGGACCAAGGCGCAGGCCCGGATGGTGCTTAGATACCTCTCCTTGTCGTAGGGCCTGCCAAACAAGATGTTGTTGCGCACCGTGTCGTTCAAGATCCAGGCCGATTGAGCCACATATGCCAGCGATCCATACGCGTGAACTGATCCAGAGTAGCGATGCATCTCGCCCAGCAACGCCCCCACCAATGAAGATTTCCCCTCGCCGACTCGGCCGACCACCGCAGTCAGAGATCCGCGTTTGATCTGCAGGTTGATATCATGCAACACTGGTCCCATTTTGTCAGTTGCATTTTCGATTGGGCCATCAGCCTCAGCCTCAGCCTTTACCAATGGCTTCTCGTCGGCTGTCGAGGAGGCAGTGACGGTTTTCGTATCCGAAAGTTCGGCCTCCATCTTACCATTTTGTTTCTCCTTGATATCCCCAGCCTCCCTGGTCTCGCCCGTCGCCTTCTCCGAGGATTCCTTCTCACTCTTGTCCGCTGCCGCTCGAATGGCCTCAGGGGTGTACCACCCAAAGGTACCGTCCCGAATCTGGTACGCCAGTTCGGAGGCAGTCTTATCTGCAGTCTTGATCACGTTCTCATCGTCGATCTCCTCGGAGTTCAGAAAGTCTCTCAGACGGCTGTAGGCGACCTTGCCGGTAAAGATGGCGGTCAGTGAACTGCTGATAGCTTCGACAGGCTCCTGCAGCATGTTCAACAGAGTTATGGTCGTGAAGATGCGTTGAATGTTGAGGGGCTCCGACTCGGTGGCTATGGCTGTGTACACACAGAGGGTGGCAAACGTAGAAAAGGGCACGATCGAGTTCATGAGGACACACACGAAGGTAATCCAGTAGTAGGATGATCGAAGGTTATTCAGCTGCTCTAACCGGATTTTCTCGATCTTTTGGACAAAGTAAGATTCCCAGGCATAGAGTTTGATGGATTTCATGTAGTTCACCAGCTCGGAGATGAGCTTCATGCGCTTGTCCGAGCTCTTCATCATGGCCCCCTGGTACTTTGAAAAGTTGGGAGTCGCGACACCGCAGGTGACCATCATGACAGCCAGCACAGCAACACTGGCAAAGACGGCAAAACGGACTTGAGCGTAGAGGAGCACAAGCACCACGATTACCTCCACGACACAGCTCCACGAGAGATGAACCAACTGGAAGAAGTTCACAAGGTTGTCCACATCCGTGCTCATGTGGTTCACGATCGATCCCATGCCTTCCTGCTTGTTCGTGGAGCTAAGGCGCAAGGCTTTTCTGTAGATCAGCGTGACCAAGACACCGCGGGCCTTAAGACTGGAGTTATAGCAGATGTTCTGGTATTGACCGTCAAACAAACTGCTTAGCACCGCGGTGGTAAACACGGCGATCAGCAAACCATACCCAACCCAGGGATCCTGTGGCTGCGTGCCGCTGAGCTTAGCCGCCTCGCTGTAGCTGGTCACGAAAGCAATCAGGTTGGAGAATAAGGCAGGGCGGACGTAGAGAGCGCAAATGTAGAGAACCCTGGGGACCACAGCAGCCATGAAGCCATAGCCGATGGTGTGTAAAACTGTTCCGATAAGGTTGATCTTTCCCTTCTCGACTTTGGCGGCGACGTTGTTCTCTTTAGCATCCTTGATCTGCTGTAACACGATGGCCTCGTCCGCATCCATCTTGGCTTTGGAGGTCAGGTACAACGGATACGAGAGCAGCTTTGGATGAACACTGTATATATCCTCCATCTTCAGGGCCTTTCTCTTCCCCAGTCTCAGCAACGGCAGTACCCAAAAGAACGTGATCTTGGCGAAATAGTTGGATGCTGGCTCAGGGGATGGGTTTGACTGGATCACAAGCTCGCCATTGGGGCGCTTAAGCATGCCGCGGTTAGGCTTTGGGACGTTCTCGAGCAGAAAGATGACAAATGCCAGGATCGTGAAGACGAGCTTGAGCAAGGGCATCTCATCGTGGAGGCCGTTTGGTGAGCTCAAGGCCCAGGACCTGGTAGGGAAGATGGAGATCAACCAGGTGAAAAGCCAGTAGAGGATGAGGCCACTGGAAGGATGGACCATGTTGAAAAACTCGTAGTAGTCCAACAAGGCCGCCCCAAGCTGTTCTCGGGAAAATTGAGGGAATGAATAAGAGAGCTCGAGTTGAAGGCCACACAAATATAAACAGAAATCCAATACGAGCCTAAGCTTTGCACTGCCTTTCCAGAAAATATGGTATCCCACTTACGATAGAGAGCAAATACAAGACCGTGGACAGTACCGCGGAGGCTCCGAACCCTTCAGGCTGTGTCGCAATCTCAATTAGCAGTGCCAGTTGGACTGCAAAGGTTGCCAAGACTCCCAGCATCTTAACATAGAACACTGCGTTGGTTCGAACACCCTCGAGGCGGCCTTTACCAATCACATGGAGAAGGCGAGGTGATAAGAGGATGAGTAGAACCAGGCTAGGAATCAAGGTGATGACGCTGAAGGTCGATTGACAAGGGCGTTAGAATACGGCCAAGAATCCCCGTGAGAGACGAGTATGGTTGAAGTACCTATCTTGAAAGCACGTCGTAAAATCCATCGAGCGCTGGGAACTAAAAACAGCCCATCCCTCCGAGTCACAGAAGGCTGTAGGCATGATGCTGGGTGGAGGGAGTACACGGGAAATGAGTAAATAGCATTCTCCGAGGCACCACCGCGCCGATGATATACTGCAGAGAATCCAAGAAGCGGGTACAGGGTGCTCACAACATAATGATGATGGAATTCATTGTGCAACTGCAATATAAGCCATTAGTATATTTAAACCCAGGTATCACCACATGTGTAAAATGAACAGGTTGTACAAATGGGGCAATTGGATCCTAGCCGCAGAGCGTCCAAGAGCACTCATCCCCATCTCATTGCCTAGAAGGCAATGCTGGGAATCCTGGGAGTGAGACATCAACACTGCCGTGTGTATATTGATTTTCACTGGTGACAAGGGCGATTCTCTCGCTCCGGGCGTCGGCTGTGGGCAAGTTTCTGATCCTCCAAATCAATACTGCTGAAAGTGCCACATTATCTTGCGATGGTCAGTCACCATTGGCCACATGCACTGGTCAAGCCTAGAGGCTGATACCTGATTTTCTTGGGTTGTGATGCAGTGCTTGCGGTAATCTGGCTGTGAGTCATCGTATTGGCAATCCGTTCTAAAGGGTTTGATGGGGAGGATACAGCCCAATGCAAGCGAGATTTGACACAGTCATTTTCAGTAAGCCACCTACTCAATAGACGGTGGTTTCTGGGGCAATCTGAAGCCCCGACTATCCGACCGTGACCATCTCTTAGGCCACCCCGCCCCCCGCACACTACCAGTACCTCGCACTCGATCGCTTACTTATTGATTGTAGCCAAACCCAAGCCAGTTCCAGAAATCAGACGCGGACTCATGTTGTAAGCCCATATGGATTTTCCCTCATCGCGGATGCCCTCATGAGGCACAGGTGATGCGCCCACTGGGTAAGGGAGTTTGGTTACTGCCATACACCACCAGTATAGGGGCTTGCACATGGTATATCGGTGATCTGCAGCCTATGAGACACCACAGATCATAATCCGGTCGGTATTACTAAAAATAGCTCTGTGCCAATTTGTGCTGTTGCAAACCGGGATATCTCAACCGTGGCGAGTTATCTGACCTTAACATACACTACAAATAAGGCCGCACAAAGACAATAGATCACACAGATATTGTCTATAAATGAATTAGCCATAGTTGGTTTCCGCTGTTTTTGCTCATCATCAGGTATTACTGTTTGGAAGATAGATCGATGTTCTGAAACAACCAAAATTCTATACCTCCCCAGAACCGTGCCCACGCTCAAATATCAATCAAGCATACTTCATTTAGATTTCCAATACTTTGACACATTGATGTATCCTCTATTTTGATATGCTGCTTCTACACATCATACACATGTACTTCAATTTACTCTTCCTCCGTGCTGATACGAGATGGTACTTATTTCTAGGTAGTATATGGGTAAATATACTTCTTAGCGCATGGTGCGATGTATTATGCTTCATGCTGAAAGTATTGAAGGGATTCGGTGAATGGCTAGATTTGCAGTGCATTCCATTGCTAGTTTGTTCTGGGGGTTTAATGTCACTCAAAGTAGATTTATTGGCTTTGTAATTCCCATGAACAGTACAAACCTTCTACTCATTGCTTCCACTAATATGAATGATTGAAGGAAAAACATCAGCTGAACACCAATAAAATACTGCCAGAATACCAGCGTAGTGTCATTGAAATTATGTACAAGATTTTTCATAGTTACTGATTTTATAGATGGAGCTAAATCAGAATGTTAGGCACAACCCTGAGAATGCAGTGGGGATCTTTTGTGGATAAATAAGCAGCAATGCATACATCTTATTTTTGCTACGATTACCAAAGACTCTAAAATACATGAAGTAACTCTATTTTGTACAAACTCAGTCTTTTTTCCTGAATCCACACCATATACAAGTTAGGTAGTTGGCCACTTATTTGCAATAAATTCTAATGGAATATGTGTACACACATGCATGCGGTGCCTTGAATCTTTTTTTAGCCACTAGTTTATGCATTTTAAGCTGAAGAATGCTGCAGTACATATTGACACCCTACAAAGCAATGAGAGATTGGTTAGATGGACTGAAGTACCCATTGCTAAAACATCTAGAAGTTGAGATTATGTGGTAGAAAGCAATGGTAGTCTAGGGTTATTTTGCTAGAGCCTTAGACTAGTCAGAGTAAGCTTACATTGGACAAACATAGTAATAAGCTTTAGTATTTCTTGTCCTTATTTTCTGACAGGAATTGGTTTTGACGATATCACCCATGTGGTGGGACTCTGCACAGTAATATTGTATTAAAGCTGACCAAAGGGCCCCAAACCTGTTCACATGACCTTATGACCGCCTTATACTTTACTGATACATTGCCCAATTTTTGGGTAGCGAATAATGCCACCTTTACATTCAATCAGTCATCAAATTAAATCTGTAGAGCCACAGGTATCTTCAAGATACCCACTACAGCTGCAGCATCCATCTTTTGTGCATCCAATGATATTTACTTCCCATTGTTTTTGACAGAATGATAACGTTGACAGCTATGACAAAATTAAGTTCAAGCATCAGATGCTGTGGGCAAGTGATGATATTGATCCAATTCAGTGTGCTTGAAAACCAAAAGCGCCAAGCATCAATTCAATCGTTGATTTGAATGACCTCACCAGTGCTGTCAAGGGAATGATTCGTTTTTTCCCGCAGCAAGCATATGGAGTACTCTGAAACACTCATCATTCCTGACAACTGAATTTATCAAAGGCAACATTGTTTTCCGGTATTTTTTTACCTATTCAATCCCTATTGGGATATGGTACCATGCGTAGCAACTGGATTTGACAACACCGGGATGCACCATGGTGATACGGACTAATGTGCTGGGGATCAAGACAGTCACCCCCGGGAGAGACAGTCAATAGGGTGTAAGTCATGGGATTGTTGGGGCTAACCGCAATAAAACCAGCGTCCAGACATCTCCTGAAGTATTCCGTCCTTTCATCAGATCTAAATGAATTTCCAAGATCTCTTTCAACCTTATCTACTTGATGAGCCCAGCACCATTCTTGAGTACCCAGAACATGGCTTTCAAATGACGTTCACCAAGCAGGATGCCACAACCGCATTTACTCCGCATGATGTGGTCACCAGGCTTCTCTTTAGTGTGTGTTCTGGGGAAAGATATATCGCCACTGGTTATATACTCCTAGATACCAGCTATCACTTCGAGTTCCGCCGATTTACGTACATAATTTCTCAAGTAAGCCTAATACAATCCATTGAAGACCACTTGAACGCCATTTTTGCAGTGAGAGGCACTAGCCCTAGGTCCGCATTGTTGGATATGTTCTATGTGGATCATCCATCTGTGTTGGTTCAGATTACAAAATGTCAAGACACGCAGGAAGCAGAATACTACTATGGTTCTGATACAATCTGCCAAATAGTCCAGAGGATTGAAAATAATTTGCGCGGCCCCCTGCAAGGTTTCTTTAGGGCTTTATCAACCACTTTTCACTTTGACCTTCGTAGCCTAGAAGATGTGTTCAGTGAGAACATCATTCAGGGAACCATCTGCAGTGGGGCAACATGTATACTCTTCCATCCAGTGTATTTCCAAGCGGCTATCACCAACCAACAGCCAATGGTAGTGTTCAGTATACCACATTTGAACAAATTTTATAGGGAGATTCTGCTTGGCATACGGCATGGATTTTCTGGGCATCTGCTCCTTGGAAGGGATCAAGTTGTCAAGTTCACGCTTGGCAATCTGGAGTATAGGCAGAAAGACGAAACATTTGTGTATGCTGTTACACAGGAAGAGACGAACATTTACTATGATCCTTATGGCACAAGTGTTATGCAAGCAGTTCCTTCAAATACGGTTCTACCAGTGCTGCCCTCTCAAAACAGCGCCAACATACTTTCCAAGTTTGGCGAGATTGTGGGATACATTTCAAGGCATTCATTAAGAGATATCAGAAAAGACCAGTTTAGGAAGACTACTAGAGTTACAAGGCTGTATCAAGATGTGAATGGCAAGATACTCATTGGCGAGATTCCTGCATTGAGCCGGGTGGTTTATTTGGGGAACTCACCAAACACTACCTATGCCTATTTACATTTGGAAGGTCGTGGTCAAACAATTGCCACATGCCAGCGCTCTTGTTTGACAACTTGTTGATGTTGATGTTGCTGCTTAATAAACCAGCCCTTAAGGTTTGCGGAGGAGAAACACAATATATTAAACGTGATGCCACTCACAATACATTATGGATAAGACTGACTGTTTCCCAGATGCCGGGAGTATCCAAAATTGGCACCCAAAGGACTGTCACACTGGAGACCGTCAGTGTTGGTATTACAGCAACCAAACTGGAGACCGTCAGCGTTGGTATTATAGCAACCAAACTGGAGATTGGTAAGCTCACCCCACAAAGCTTGGAATGCATTCTGATAGGGTTATAGTAACGTTCAAGTGACAATCAAACAATATAGGACAAGTGTTGGTTAAAATGACACTTCAAATGGCAACTTCGTTATAGCCAAGGCCATATTGTATCAGTACACCATGTTGTGAATTGCAGGCAGGATTTAGTAACCACTCATAACAATGCTGAAGAAGATGTAGTGTTTGTATACTATGCAATGCCACATATTCAGACTAATTCCGCACAGAACGCTCCGGCACTTTCCAACCAGAATCAATATGACCAGGCGCCGCAAGTACATCAGACGTTGTACCAACCATCGGCGCCAACGTATGTGCAACCATCTACACCCAAAGTAGATGAAAACCAAGATGAGAATGATGATGATGTTCGACCATCATTCAGTCGTTGTCAACGACGCCACCGTAGACGTAGATGCAGAGACAGCTACTGATGAGAACAGGTTGTTGGCATTTCTACATTTCAATACTATTATGATCTCCGCATAATAAATAGGGTAATGCATTATATAATCGATATTACTCCAGTTTCCCTATTTGTGTAAGCTATCAAATACACACAACTTTTCTGTAAGCAAGTTTTCAAATACGAACACTAGGAGAAAAGTTACAAAAGATACAGAACCACAGGGATAGGTGGAATAATGGCGAGTATCAACAGAGACTGAAGTAAGCAGAAGAGCAGATAAAGCGCTAATTTTCATCATTATAATACGAATCACTTGTCTGTGGTGCATATTAGATGTGCATTCGAAATACCATGTTTTTGAGTAATGGTAATGAGTAATAGTTAGGCTTCTTGAGATAGCGATACACTTTAGGATACTCGATCTCCATATCGGCTTAACCCAGGTCAAACTTATTGAATAAGCCACTCTCTACCTTCATGAGGTACTTCAAGACGTGCATAGCCAGGCTTTACCCGTTTCTTACCCTTCTCCTGGATTGGTCGCTGGACTTTGGCTCATCAGAGGGAAGTGTGGAAATTGGTTTGGAGTTGAGTTTGTCAAACGCTCCTGTTCCCATGTTGGTAATGGCTATATTTCTGCTATCCCGTATAACGCGAAAAATAAAATGGGTGATGGAACTTAATTGTTTTGGGCTAAAGTGCAGTCGTTGGTGCATTGAATGTCTTCCATGGGCTCAGTATACTGCTCATCCTGATTAGCACAGTCATTGCCACATCGAACATCTTCCATGGGCTCAGTGTGCTGTGTATCTTGGCCAGAGCATCCTTCAGTGCATTGGGTGTCCACTACTGGTGTGGGGTATGTCTCACCTTGTGCACGCTGAGCTATAGCAATTGGGTAATTAGTGCCATCTTCTGAGTGTTCAGCACCCTTCTGTTCGGCGTACTCGGATGCACCAGCTGAACCGTCTACTTCGAGGCTAGGGCCTGCTTGAAACTGAACATCGAGACTCTTGTCACTGTTGGCGTTGGCAGTGTTCAGATTGTCATGCTTTCTGGTCATGGTGGTGAACACCTGACGCAACAATGGCATTTGGACGTTTGGCGTTTCAACAGTGGGTTGAGCCTGGGCTTGCTGGTAGCAGTTGCTTGCTTGGCCCAAGCATGAATACCTGCGATAACGGACTCTTCTATGCTCACGGTTGCATGATTCGGAGCATGTGACTGGAGCAGAAATGGTGGCTTGAAGAGAAGCAAGGCCCAAGATCAAGGATACAATGAATGTACGCATCTTTGAGAACTAATGCGTTCATTGCTGAATTCACTCGGGAATATATAGCATGCGAACCATTATAACGAGGTTACAACATTGATGGTAGCAATAGTTAGTTAACTTTGATGAACTCACACTTTATCAGATTGAAAATTAGCATTCTCTCCACCATCATCGTCAACTCAATCGCATTGATATCGCGTAGTTTCCATGATTACAGTACGATAAATACGCCGATAAATACACCAATATATACACCCATAAACACACATTTGTCTTAATTATTCCAGGTCTAGTATAGTTTTTCATATTAATATAAGGTGGTCAATTGAAATGTTTATTTATTCAATGTATCGGTTCCCACTGGAATATCTGATCTTGAAGTACTTATGCGCCGATCTCTCGTACTTCTTCCGGCCTCCACCATAGCTACGGGCGGCTGGCTGAGTGATGATGATCTGGGGCTGCTGCTGCTTAGGCTGATAGAGGGTTTGATCGACAACCTGCGCTTGGTCAAACTGATTAGAGTTGGACAGGGCATCAGCATCACTGGATGAATGAGCGTTCACTCTGTCCAACAAGGCCTGTCTTGGTTGCATATCGGCTATATTGAAGTTGGGCATGTTGTAGGATGACTCTGGCTGAGTTGAAATGCCATCCATTGAGTCCTCACCTTCGCCTTCATCTTCGCCCTCATTCTCATCCATATAGCTATCACCCTCGTTCTGTTGCGGCTGATAGTCGTATTCGGGCGATTGAGTTTCTGGGTAGCAAGGACTTACTTGCTCCCCGCACAAACTGTCACCGTAGCTAACCTGAGAAGAGGTATCTTCCGTGGCAGGGAATGCATGGATAGAAGCAAGGTACAAAGCAAACAAAGTGAGAGTAAGCTGCATTTTGATGAATAGCGTAAAACCAGTCGTAAGCTCACTTTATTATAGTGGTACTTGGCATAGTCTACTATACTACACCCTATATCTGACTCACTTGAGGCCATGAATTCACATGCTATGTCCTGCTTTTGTTGGCCATCAACTAACGACTTGTGAAGATATGGGCTCACCTATAATTCCGTAATACTCACAAAGATAACTAAATGTAGTTCCTTAATCAAGTAATGGTATTCCTGTGTTTATTTTGTTCTGTGCAGTCGTTGGTTCATTGAGTGTCTTCCATGGGCTCAGTATACTGTGAATCCTGATTAGCACAGTCATCGACACATTGAACATCCTCCATGGGCTCAGAGTACTGTGTATCTTGGTCAGAGCATCCTTCGATGCATTGGGTGTCCACTACTGGTGTGGAGTATGTCTCATCTTGTGCAGGCTGAACCATAACAGTGGGGTAGTCAGAGCCATCGTCTGAGTGTTCAGCACCCTTCTGTTTGGCGTACTCGGATGCGCTGGCTGAGCCTTCTACTTCGAGGCTAGGGCCTGCTTGAAACTGAACATCGAGACTCTTGTCACTGTTGGCGTTGGCAGTGTTCAGATTGTCATGCTTTCTGGTCACGGTGGTGAACATCTGACGCAACAATGGCACTTGGGCATTTGGCGTTTCAACAGTGGGCTGAACCTGGACTTGCTGGTAGCAGTCGCTCGCTTGGTCCGAGCATGAATACCTGCGATAACGGAATCTTCTATGCTCACGGTTGCATGATTCGGAGCATGGGACTGGAGCAGCAATGGTGGCTTGAAGAGAGGCAAGGCCCAAGATCAATGATACAATGAATGTACGCATCTCTGAGAACTACTGAGTTCATTGCTGAATTCACTCGGGAATATATAGCAGGGGAACCATTATAACGAGGTTACAACATTGATGGTAGCAATAGTTTGTTAACTTTGATGAACTCACACTTTATCAGATTGAAAATTAGCATTCGCTCTACCATCATCGGCTCAATCGCATTGATGTCGCGTAGTTTATATGGTTACAGTACGATAAATACACTGATAAATACACCAATGTATACCCTAATATATACGCATATGCTTTTGATATTTTAGCTGTAGTGTGGTAATTCACGAATCACGGCTGATGATGTTTCATATTAATATAGGGTGGCCAAATGATATGTTTATTTATTAAATGTATCGATTCCCACTGAAATATCTGATCTTGAAGTACTTTTATGTCGACCTCTTGTACTTCTTCTGGCCTCCACCATAGCTACGGGTGGCTGGCTGAGTGATAATGATCTGGGGCTGTTGCTGCTTAGGCTGATAGAGGGTCTGGTCGATAACCTGCGCTTGGTCAAACTGATTAGAGTTCGACAGGGCATCAGCATCACTGGATGAGTGAGCGTTCACTCTGTCCAACAATGCCTTTCTGGGTTGCATGTCGGCTATATTGAAGTCTGGCATGTTGTAGGATGACTCTGGCTGAGTTGAAGTGTCATCCATTGAGTCCTCACCTTCGCCTTCATCTTCGCCCTCATTCTCATCCATATAGTGATCACCCTCGTCCTGTCATACCAAAGTGGTATAGCACGCCCAGAATTGAAGAGAAATGATGATTTATTTTTCTTGATGTACTGTGAAGTGATTAGTCACCTGGATTACGATGTCAATCAACTCTTACTGATCATTGCAATCAAAGTGAAATACTGATGAACTTTACTCACCTTGGCTTCATAATTTAGCAAACTGGGTTTGGTTGCTGATGATCGTTGATGAATCTAGCAAGGCATACATAAAAGCAACTGTTTGCCTTCCAGTGTGTCATCAAGAGCCAACATGCAACGCACTTTCCACATTCTATCCGCCTTAGTATTCCTATTCGGTGTATCTTATGCATCGCCCATTGCAACGTATGACAACCAGTAAGTAGACCAGGGCATCCTGGTGGACTTTGGTGACAATGCCGACAATGAGCCATTAATGTCATACACACCAACATACTATCAACTAGAGTATCCAGACGCCTATCCATTGTTGGACAACACTCAGACTAATTCAGCAGAGAACGCTCAGGCACTTTCCAACCAGAATCAATATGAGCAAGTGCAGCAAGTAGATCAAACATTGTACCAACCATCTGCGTCGACATATGCGCCATCATTTACTCCCGACGAGGATGACACTCAGGACTTGAGTGACGACGACGATCAACCATTGTGTGAACGTTGTCAACGACGCTACCGTAGAAATAGGTACAGCGGCCGCTTTTGACTCAATCGGGTCATGATAACACTAGTGTGGCATTCATAATAAATCCCATCATATGATCGCTATTTCTGCAAGCTATATAACACGCACATTTCTTCTGCAACAAGATTACACCAACTGCCATCCGGAAGAAACAGCGGAGACGTGACCATAGGGATGAGCATCATGAACATTCTGGCAATGACTCCTCAAACAATAGTGTGAATCATTTTGGTTTTGTACCCTCCAATTTGCGAGCAATATTGAATAAACTACTAAAATGGAATAGTGGCAAGCAATCGTGGTGAGCAATAAATGGATGATGGTATAGGTAATGAAGTGCGTAGATCGATGATACATAGGTTCAATTGGCTGTGGATTGTTTTTATTGATGATCGGCCACATAGAATAGCTATCAACTGAGCTTCGGCTGCTGATGATTGTTGATAAAACAAAAGCAACTTTTTGTATTCCAGTGTGTAACTAAGTGCCAATATACAACGTAATTTCTGCATTTTAAAGTCAGCATACAGTAAGTCCTGCTTAGCACAGTCATTGCCACACTGAGTAACTTCCATGGGCTCGGTGTACTGTATATCCTGATCAACGCATCCTTCAACGCACAATCGTACTTAGACATTCAAAGCCTCTACAGTTGGCAGAACTCGGACTTGCTGGTGGCAGTTACTTGCTCGATCGGAGCATGACGAACTATGATAATGCACTCTTTTATGGTTGTGATTGCATGATTCGGAGCGTGGAATTGGAGCAACAACGATGGCCAAAAGAAAAATTAGCTACATCATTGAAGATTTGGAAAGCCACATGTTGATAGTCGTAGTGATAGGTACACATTAATACCCTTAGCAATCACTATCCCTATGAATCTACGATCTCAAATCAACGCAACTCTAGGTTTATCTGTTGCAATAGAGATCGCTTGGATAGAGGTGATGTATGAAGCCAGCTTAGAGTTACATCTTTGCTAAGCGGACTTGAGGTGGTCGATGCAATGCATAATGCTAAATCGTAAATTTAGCTCAGTATACTATCGACTGATGGCCGGTGAAGATGTTAATTCGTTCATAATCCCATAATACTCATAAAAATAGCTGCAGGGTACTATATAATCAGAGTAGCTTAGCGGTCTTTGACAATTAAATCAAGAACTACGTAAGACCGTAGCCATCCCTAGAATTGAAGAGGAATGTTTATTTTTTTTGTGGCAACACCGACAATGAGCCATTAATGTCATATGCACCAACATACCATCAACTAGAGTCCCCGAACGCCTATCCATTGTTGGACAACGCTCAGACTCATTCAGCACAGAACGCTCAGGCACTTTCCAACCAGAATCAATATGAGCAAGTGCAGCAAGCCGATCAAACATTGTACCAACCATCTACACCGACATATGTACAATCAAATACTCCCGAAGAGGATGATACTCAAGACTCGAGTGACAACGACGATCAACCATTGTGTGAACGTTGTCAACGACGCTACCGTAGACGTAGATACAGAGACAGCTATTGATATTGATAGGTTTAATAAATAGGATAATGTGATATATAACTGATATCACTTAAGCCTAGATATCACAAGACATTGAAAATACAAGATGCCACTGAATGTGACAATGAAGAGTGGGCTAATATACAGGAGACCGTCAGAAATTTGGCAAGGAATTGTCTAAGGATTGGCAGAGATTGGGACCATCAACCCCCCAAAAAGAAACGCATGGTACTTGATCAATTCCATTCGCACTATCCTAGATTCAAATGTGCAAATGGGTCTTGGACTAGCATTGTTCTATTTCAAAAATATCTCAAGAAAATTAGAAGCTATCAGAGGCAGAAAACCAAGAACCAGAATACAAGGAAAAGGCAAGTTCCTCAAGAGCCCAACTCAAGTACAGCAGAAAGATATCAGGTAATCATTAGAAGGGTAGCATGTAAACAGTGGATAGTCACCAAACTCCCTCACTAATATTATGCAAAGGTAATATTTGGCATAGCACAAGAATCATCCAGTCAGAGTGATAGCAACAATGATAGTGGTAGCAGTAGAGGGAAAGACAAAGGAAAAGGAAACGCAAGGGAAATTCCTCAAAGAAGAAAGCAGAGAGCCCTCCAAGAAATGCTACATTTTGTAGCAGCCAATGCACCAAGGCAACAAAGCTCAGAATCCCCAGATAAGCAGGAAGAAACACCAAGAAGACCAAGGTTACTCTTGGAAGGTGCAGAAACAGGGCTTGTTGAATGACCATGCAGAGAGCCTGAAGAAGCCATGGAGAAAGAGTATGAATTCACTACAGGCTCTCCAGTAGTGGTTAGAGTAGGGATTCCACCAGCTAACAATGCATCACAGTTAAGAAGGCAAAGGTTTATTACAATGCCCATGGTGGAGTTTTGTCAGGAAACAGAGTACACCAAAGCACTCAAGAGGTTCTTCAACATAAAGGCTAAAGAAAATGTATACAAGTATTGTGGAAAGTTAATAGAGGAACTAGCCAAAGTATTGCTAAATACAATCCCACCCACCAACAAAGCAACACCACTGAAAGGTGCAAATTTATGCAAATGGCTCCAGTAGAGCTTTGCAAGTCAACACAACACACCAGATCACTCCAGAGGGTCTTTAATGTAAATGACAGAGTAAATGCATACAATTATTGTGGAGAGTTAATGGAGGAACTAGCAGAAGTAATGCTGAATACAAGGAATTCTCCACTAAACCAGGAGGTATGGGAAGGAGTGAACAACAGCTGGCACAAGACTGTTGGGACACCACCAAGCAATTTGAAGGAAGACATTGAGCTAGATACACTTCTTCAATGGTGGGTTTTAATGGAGCTCTAACACAGTATGAGGATGGGGAAGAGCATGAAATGACAACGGATATTGGACTTGTTCTGCTGAATCATGCAAATTGTGCCACATTGCCATACATTCCAGCACATTCCAAAACACACCAGCACATTTGTCCACTTACCCTATTGGGTATTTAACCCAATTTTGCACTGTAACACTTGCACTTAACTTATTCTTCTAGATTTTTTATTCTTCATACAACAACATATCTAGCTCTCTCAATGTTTGTTCCTGGGTGTGAAAATATTGCATATTGGTCAATATCTTCACCACTTTTTGCAACTTACAGCCTTCTCCAATATAGGATTTGCCTCTTTATCTCCCTGCAAGGATTCTAAATCTCTTCAGAAATCCAAAACTATGCTCCACCCTGACTCTGAAATGTGAGAATATCTCATTGTGAGTCTTGTGTCTATCTGAAAGTACTCCTTTCTTTGGCTTCTTATATGCTGTGATGCATCCTAGACTCCTGCATTCTGCTCCAATATAAGCCAAGTCTGCCATACATTGTTCTCCCCTATGAAATGGTGCTGGCCATTCCACCCAAAGTCTTTTGTCATGATGCTTTCCCATGTATGGCCTATCAACCCAGCTGATATTGCCTTCAAAGTCTGATAATGCCTGGAATTTCACACAGTGAGTTTTATACTTGCCTGAATAAAAGTCTCTTTGATTCCTGCATATGCATATAAAGTGATATCTTGCTCTCTATTGGACCTTGATAGTGAATTGAATAAGATACAACTTGTATACATGTCAGTATGGATCATCACAATACAATGCATACAAATATGATCAAGACCAAAATTTGATGATTTATCTTGTGAGATCTGCATGATTGATGGTAGTATCTTTGCTGATAGCATATTCAATAACCAATTACATCTGTGGAAATATGTTATTGTACCACAAAGGTTAATAAGTATATAAATTTCATGATATTCATTATTTAATTTTGCTTTTATTTGGTGCCTTCAAATACACATGAATACAATGATCCTATTTTTAGATGGTATATTTGGCTAATTTGGTAAATTGTTTTGTGGTGGCATGTTTGGTTCTGGCAAAATCATTGTACTATTTGTGTGCCATATTGTGTGGCACATTTGAAATGCTTCTGCATGTCATCACACAATTGCGTTTTGCCTTTGAAATTATGGAATGTAAATAAAAATGGTACTGTGGGGAACATTCTAACAGGCACATGCATCATGCTGTTATGTGCAGCATGATATGGCACAGTACAGTAGAACAAGTCTTTTATGTACCAGTCCATACAAGAAAGTATTCAGAAATAACTGAAGTTTGACAAGAAATAAATCAATGAGTGTACAGGAATAGTGAGGGAATAATGAGAGTGCAAGAAGCAAGGGAGTGAGAAAAGGGAGATTGCCAATGAATGAAGAGTAATAAGGAGGGTATAATGAGAGTGCGGGATCAGTAAGTGAGAGAATTGAATGAGAGCCAAGCAATGAAGGGTCAAGGGGCAATAGATAGTCAAATTTTGACCAAGTTTTTCATCAAAATTGAGGTGCAATTTTTCCTAATGGAATATCAGCAGGATTCCGATGGGATTATGACACCTCCCTCATGTGATCTTAGCTTTGTGAAGGTCTTTTGATGGGATCATCACCCAAATTTCTGATAAGGTCTACCAAGGCTGCTTGGATAAATTTGTGTCTTTTTAGCAGAGCTGCCTTGTTGGTGGGTGGGATATCTACACTACTGCCTGTAATAGATTTGTCCTCTTTTCCCTATAAAAATTATGGAGATGATCCCATCAAAATGCCGTCACAAAGTTAATGTCCCATGACCAAGAGGTACTGATCTTGCCAGGACACCGTCCAGAGACCATTGAAAAATAATTGCACCCCAGATTTCACAAAAAACTTTGTCAAAATTTTTAATCATAATGATGTATAAGTGGCTTTTGATTGGTTCCCTGCCAATTTGCTCACTTTCTGATCCCAGACACTCTATTTCCTCCTACATTTGTGTGAATTGATTGGCTATTGCCTCTTTTTCACACTCCTTACTTCCTGACTCAACTGTTTCTCTTACTTTTCATGCATACAAATTGATTTATTTCTGTTGAAACTTCAGTTGTACCTCAATTGCCAATTGTACTGGCCTATACAAGTCTCCATACCCTACACTAACATTAAGCCCAACCCCACACTCAACAAGTAACTCCATTAAAATCCACCACTGAATAAGTATTTCTGCTGTAACACTCTGGTTCCACAACTTTGATGGGAACCCAACAGCTTTATGCCACTGTTCATTCACTGGTTCCCACACATCCTGGTCTTCAGCCAGCACTGCAAGGTCTAGCTCCTCATCTGCCAGTCTTTGCAATAAATCCTTGCAATATTCCAGTGCATTTTCTGGATCACTGCACTTGAAGAAGTGCTGCAACCTCTTGGTTTGCCTCTTAATGTTCCAAAACTGCTCTGAAGGCATTGTGATAGTCTTCCAAGCTCTTGATGTTGTAGCCTTGTCTGTCAATGGTATCTCCACTCTGTCAACAATGGAGGCTGAGGAGGCTGTGGTAGACAAATTGCCTTTTTCAGCAAACTCATTTACCTTGCTGGAGTGTAGCTCAACTGGCTGTGCTTCCAACTCTTGTGAAAACAGCTGTTTTCTTGTTGGTAATTCTTCTTGGCTATGATGGGATTCAGTCTGTTCCTGGCTTGTGGCGTTAATTGGTGAGAACTGCAGCTTCTTTTGCATGCCTCCCTGTCTCAGGCTTGGGTAGACATTTTCCCTTTACCTCATCCTTTATCACTGCCAGGTCTTTCACTACTACTTTGTCTGAGTGCTTCTTGTAAAGAACCACATTGTCTCCTGGATAAATTCTGCTCTGATGCATCTGTTTTGGCCTGCTTGTCCTTTGCTGGCACTCTTCTGGCAACCTGACGTTTCTTTTAAGCTTGTTTTGAGCTCTCAACCGTAGTTGTAACAGGCTCCTGTAAAAGCAGCTGGTTTTTATCACTGCCAGGTCCTTCACTGCTACTTTGACTGGGTGCTTCTTGAGTGGTACTACGCTTTTTCCTTGATAAATGTTGTGCTGGTACATCCATGTCTGCCTGCTTGTCCTTAATTGGCACTCTTCCAGCCGCCTGATGTCTCTTTGCCACTTGTCCGGAACTTTTGGCCCTGCTTGTAACAGGCTCTTGAGGAAGCTGCTGGTTTTTAGCCATGGCACCCTTGCTCTTCTGCCTTTGATAGTTTCTGCTATTCTTAAGATACTTTCTTAGCATACCAATGCTGGCCCAAAATCCATTTGCTTGTTTGAATCCAGGATAATGCTCATGGAACAAGTCAAGTGCATTCTGCTTGGCCTTGAGTTCCTGGTGGTCCCATGGTATGCTGGCCTTAAAGTGATGGCGTACTAGACTTCTGACAGCCTCTTATATATTAGCCCACTCTTCATTATTGCACTCAATGGCTTCATGGATCTTCAATGTCTTTTGATTTTTAGGCTTTGGTATAAACACCACATTGTCTCCCTCCCATGTTGTGATAGGTTTTTCTGTGGGCTTTATCTTTGGGCACTGTTGTTGTGCTTCAAGGGCTTTACAGTGTTCCTCTGCTGTTACATTGGGAAATGGCTCAGCTCTTGGCTGTGACATTGAGCTACTTGAGTTCCTTCTTTGCAGCAAAGATACTGCTTTCTCTACCTGGATATTGATTGCTCTACACATATTATCCGCTCATCCTGTTTCTGGACTACTTCCTGATTTCTCTGGGCCATTGCATCTATCCTATCAGCCACTGCACCTAATTGCTTCATTAATGCTTCAGTATGAGCTGACAACATACTTGCTAATATGAGTGGTGGTGATGTTATCATGGCCACTTGCTGATTTCAACTGAGGGTACTGCATTTGCTACATTCTCATCTGCCTGAGCATAACAGTCAGCTTGTGGCTCCACAGAGGTTCTCAACTGCCTACAAGACTGAGAGCCTGAGGAGTCCGCATTATTACCTTCAATGGGCACACTGTCCACAGGGCCTTTTTTGGATGTAGCCCTGCTTATTTTTTTTGTTGCACTGAATGTCAAAGCAAGCTGTTGTCCAACTATTCTTCTGTTGCCATCAGTGATGGGGTTTGGTTGAGAACCAGACAACTTTACTTCATTTTTTTGTGGCATATATATGGAAGTGAGTCAAACCAAAGGGGAAATAGTGTTACATATACGTGTGTATGTGGTGCCACAACTTTATTTATAATGCTTACTATGGCAGGTCATCATTGAATCTTACATTCATGTAGGTGCAATGTCTCAAATACAAGACTGTCTTAAGTTCACATGAGTATTGACAAAAAAGTGATATAATAGCATTACATTGTTGAAGGTCAAACTGTTTGCTGCATGGACAAGACTACTTTGACTCAACAATGTAAGAGAAGAGAAAAAAGGCCATGTGGCTATTGTGGCAAGCCTCTCAGCCATGAAGCATGCAGACAGCATAGGAAGTATCACAAGGATCATGGACAGTGTTTTGCCACCCAAGCCATATTCAACCATTCATTGGTCACTACTGTACCAACATTATCTTGCCGGCCAGTTGATACTTCTATATTGGCACCTGGCTGTCTTTGTCACCTTGCGCAAGCTGAGTCAGGTGAGTTTGTGACACCTTTAGGCTCACCTCAGCCTTCTGAATATGGCATGCAGAGTGATAGCTCTGACAAAGAAGGTTCACTGATGGATTTTGAGCCAATCTCCCCTAACAACAGTACCATGTATGAGCCCAGTCAATTCCCTTTATGCAATGAGACAACACTTGTTGAAACAAATGCCAAGAATACTTTATGGAGCCAAGTGAGCCGAGTGATCCATCTACTGGTGAATGATGTAATGTTGTGGCTAGAGAAGTGGCGCATTTCCACTAACATCAGTAATGGGGGCTTTGAGGATTTGTTACTACTTCTTGCCAAGATCATCCCAGGATGCAACTTACCATGTACACAGTGCAAGTGGACAACTGTCATGTGGCTGGCAACATATGATCCAGAGACTGTCCTGATTCCAGCATGTGTTAACAGTTGCATGGCATTCACATCCAAAAATGCTACCATTGCAATGTTGTGGTGGCATAGAGGTACTCTTGGGAGAAGCTACACAACTCAAGGTGTGTGAGGTGTCTGATGGGTGCAATAACCTCTGTGTCTAAACTGCTGGTGTCTTTGTCAATATGTCACTATGGTAAAAGCTCCTGCTTCTCTAGCTTCCTAGGTACTCCAAGTGTCTCCAGAGGCCTCTGTGTGTCTTGTGCACTACCCTGAAAAGCTCCTTGATTGCAGGTCTGAGATGTGCTGTTGAAGGCAGGTGCAGTGATCAACTGCTAATCAATAAGGTAGAAGTTTACTGATAGAAGGGATGAATTATTGATGAGGGATTGCTTTCCCTTGAATACTTTTCCTGATTGCCAAGTGATTACTAATGACAAGGTTCTAGAAGATTCTAGGTATCAGTGCAATTCTTGATGACATCACTATGAGCTAAAAATATGCCAAGAATGTCCTGGAATGTTCTAAAAGGCACAGCACATTCAACCAATCAGGAATCAGTAGTCTGATACCTGTGCAAAATAGAAATACCATATATGGTATTGAAATGGTAGGGATGGTAACACAGACCTAGGTCATGTGTCACAGGTACTGATGTGGGTACTTGCCTTATGTAGATACATATACTCATCACAAAGCTGAATAACATCTGAGATAACTAATGCTAATAACTAATCAGGGTAAACATCATATGAGGATAATACCAATAATATGGGCAAAAGAAGAATGGGATAATACTGATAAGATTAAATATGGATAAGTATATCATAATGACTCTATGAGTAAACTTGTCTGTGGGAGGTATGTTTACCCTACCACAACGTGTCCAAATTGTCAGGAATCCACAACCATTGAGGGAAAACATTGTTCACACTCTGGGTATATTCTGGTCATACCCTTTCTGAGGAAGCTGATGCAGTCCAACAAATATTGCAAAGCTATACAGTACCACACTCAGTATCAATCAAGTGCCAACATATCCAATATATTTGATGGCAAACATTACAAACAGCCAGGAAGCAAGGGCTACTTTGAAGGTATGTATGACCATGCCTTTGCTTTAGCACTTGATGGATTCTCATTGAACAAGTACTCTACCAGCAAATCCTGCTGGCCACTGATTCTCATCAATCTGAATCTGCCACCCATCTTACGGTTTCAGAGCAATAATCTGATGGTAGTCTCACTAGTATCTGGGCCTAAATCACTGTCTAACCTGGATACCTACCTGTATCTATTGCTGGATGAATTTTGTATGCTTTCCAGCAGAATAACGTAAATGGCTGTCATGTAAAAGTGCATATTATTATCTGCATTGGAGATACCCCAGTCATCAGCACAATAGCAGGTTTTTCCGGGCACAATGGACAGTATTGCGGTTGGATGTGTGAGATTCAGGGGATTTACTCCATAACTTGCACACATCATTATCACCCAAACACCAGCACTAAGAACATCATTTTGCCACAGAGAGAACATACAGAAGTAAGCATGCAATTGCAGCAAAGTTGGCAAGCTATAAGCCATTGGCTGGAATATGGAATCAATCAGAAACCAGAGATACTTAAGATGGAGGGTATTTGTTGGAGCAAAAGGTTTCCACAGGGAGCCATGCATTTGCTTTTCAACAATATCCCTATACTGATGACCAAGTTATACATGGGGCATTTCAAGCTTAATGAGCCATTTGAGATACCGGAGAAATTTGAAAAATTGGCAAGATAATACAGAGTATCTGCAACCCTAAGTACTTCTCACAGGCTCCAATTAATAGACTTGTTCCATTGTGCCATTGATCATAGCGCCAGAAAGTGCTGTATATTTTGTTATTAATCTGATATTTTAGGGTCATATGCATGGCTATTTTGATCCCAAATTGGCGCTGTATGGCACCATCTGGCACTCTGTAGCATGATCAGGCACCATATGGCATGCTATGGCACTATTGGGCACTATGATTAGCTGGTATGATGGAACAAGTCTAATATTCATATTCATATGCAACAATACAAATGCAAAGACTGGACAAACTGGATATGTATTTATTCAAGTGGTGTTCTGAAGCCATTTCTACCAAGAGTACATTGGAATCATTGGGAGTCATATGTGGCCATTGTAGGAATATTTATCCAGAAGCAGCTCACCAATGCCAACATGATGCATCTACAGCTGTTGTGTGAGGAGTTTACAACAGGATTTGAGTGGCTATACTACAAACATAAAGCTGAACATGTTGATCTCTGCCGCTACTGTATCCATTTTCTACTCCATCTTGCATGGTGTGTAGAGAATATCAGGCCTTGCTTCACCATTTGGGAGTTTCCTATGGAGCTGATGTGTGGGGAGATAGGAAGACAAGCCAAGTTGCAGGTACTACCATATCCAAATCTCATCTAGAATATTACCTTCAAGTCCATCATGGATGTGATGAGTTGGCACATTGAGGACAGCCAGAAAGAGTTGGAAAATACTGAGGACAAATGTGCACATGGAGACACCTATGCCTATGGCATTAAGAAGCTAAGCAGCCCCAATGTGTGGGTAGTCAGTTAAGTAATGCAAAGTTGGGTTGGGTGCAACAAGCAACTAATTTTCATCAGGAAAACTCCACCAAGATATGCTGAATTTCTCATGGTCACAAGCCAACTACTACACCATTCAATATGGAATTCACACAAACAAAAGCCAGAGCGCACCTATAAGGGTGGCTAGAATCCAGCAGGGAGAAAGAATATATTGGCTAAATAATAAGTTCTTTGCCAATATTCAGGAGGTATTCATGGCAGAAGTGGCAACAACCATGCATATGTTTGCAAGATGTATATGCTACCAGCAGTACAAGGTATATGGCAACTTTGCAAGTATCACACTAAAAAGCCGTAAAGTTGAGGTGATAGAAGTATGTCAATTGCGGCAGGTGTGCACATTTGTAGAGGTTTGTAAGCAGGAGGCCATAGTTTTTTTTTTATTTGAACTATATGTGGAATACCCAAGGTATTAGTGGGCAAGCAAATAAAGAAAGGTGATTCTACAGTGGAATATATGAATTGCGCAAGGGGAGGTAGAAAAGGGAAATACCACTTGGTAAATTGGTACGGTAGCATTAAATATAACCAGCGGCAGGCTGTCATACTGCCACAAAAAAGCCATAAGAGTCATGCTGTGAGGCCATCAAAATACCGTCAAGTTTCTTGCCAGATAAGGCAATTGGAAGTCCTGGCCAACTGGATCCACTTAAAGTAGTAATAGAGCGCTCAAAGACCGCAACAATACCATGTGAATATTGTCACAGCACCAATCAAAAATTGTCAAGTTTTATCACTTTATTTGGCTGTAAAATTTGCAAAACACTGTCATGATCTTCTTATATGATTGTCAGGAGGGTCACTAATTCCAAGCTGCTGTTATTATGATGGTCTCTTAATGGGATCTTGACAGATGATCTGGATTGGATCCACCCGCAGGTCCAAATTATTTTTCATAGGGTACATAGTTTAAGGTCAAATCTTCAGTTCTGAGCTCTAGGGCTGATACAAGGCCCTGAAACATGTCTGTCAGGCTATTCAGGATGGTAACTTTCAAATCCTCATCAATAGCTGGTATGCCCACAGATTCCATCTGATCAACCAACAGGACAATTCTGTTAATTAGTTTTTTCATTTCTTCTCCTGGCAGCATCTTTGTAGTAAAGAATTTTCATCTCAGATACATTTTCTTGGCAGCTGAACATGACTGGTAGGAATCTTCTAACACCTTCCAGGCATTCTTTGCCGTTTTTGCTCTTGAGCATTGAATTAGCAATTTGTCTTTAACATTAAGGCAAATGCAGTTAAAGGCACTTTGTTCTTTCTTCTGGTACTTTAAGGCTTCCTCTCCCACATTTTTAGGAAGGCCTTCTTCTCCCATGTCAATATCCCAAAGGCCTCTTTCCTGTACCAGCATCTTCATCATTACCTTCCAGTCTTGGTAGTTAGATCCATCCAACTTCTCAGCAGAGGGAAAATTCCAGTAATAGCAGTAGTAGACATTGCAGAGAGTGACAGCTCATGGCTCATAACCTGTTGTAAGAGTCTTGGAGATATTGGAAGTGATTGGTAGGACAAGTAGATTATGTGATTTTCACTTAATGATTTATTGAATGTAAAAGTATTATTTATACTTTTACATGGTCTTGGCATAAAAAGCATGTAGAATAGGCCTAGATAGGTCCCATAAACATGTGTGCCAAGTTTGGGGCTGTTTGGACAACTTTGAGAATTCACATGTTCTGGGTATCTAATACTTTGGTGAAAATATGCTAAGTAAATCCCAACAAGGAACTTGGTCAATATTCACTAAGATTTTGTAGGTAATGATCTAGGTGACTAAGGTAGGTGAATATTTATGTGGAATTATGAATTTTACAACAATGGCATGTAGCATACAGTTTTTGTACAAATACTTTAGTTGAGTGGGAGTGTTGTAAATATTTAGTTTATACCTAAATTATTCATAAATGTTAAAGATTCTACTTAGCTTAATGCTAAGTTATGAGCTATATAGTTAGGATTTAGATTGTAAGATATTTGCTAATTCATAGGATTAGTGATGGCCAGAAGTTATATGAATTTTCCAGCTTGTCCAAAAGCCCCCAGACTTTGCACACTACTTCCTGGGGCCTATCTTAAAACATCCTTATCTTTAGCTTTACATGGCTCCACTCAAAGTATAAACACTTTTTTTGAACTCAATAAAACAACAAGTGAATATCATGCAATTCTTTTAGTTCTCCAAATCACTTCCAATACTCCCTAGAATCTTGAAACATTAGGTACTAGCTACTTAGCAGACAAGCAGATATATTCTTCAGGTGGAGACTAGGCTAAGTAGCATTCATACCAGATTTGGTAATAATTCATTCACTGCTTCTGCCAAAAGCTGTAGCTAAAGATTTGAAGGAATAACACCAGCTGAAAGCCAGCAAAACACCATTAGAATATCAGCAGATTACCAGCAGATAATCAAATTAATCCCAAGTTTGAGATTTTTCATAGGGGTTATATTGGTATTGGATATAGCTTGGCATTGCTATAGAGGCAATAACATGGATTTTCATGTAGACCTGACAGGAAATTTAATCTGTACACAATGATAATCACATACCATGACAGCATGTATATTTAGGTGGCAACTGAAATAATTACCTGAACATGATACTTCAATAAGTTGTCCTAAAGAACCAATGCTTAGTATGCATATTTTTGAGGTCTTCTTAAACATGTTCTATTTACATGCTTATAAAAGTATGTACACAAATAGTCTATTACCTCTCCCAACCACCTCCAATATCTCCATATTTCTCACAATACACTTAACTTTACATTTCTGTAAAAAACTCCACAAGTAGTTAAGGTTTCTTTGCTTCACAGGAAATAAAGATATCACCATTTTGTGGCAGCTCCCCCCATTGCCACCACCACTCATCTGTTACTGAATCCCTAGCTGATCAATAACTAGCCCTTTTGATTATTATACATGTTTATTCCCATGTTCTAGAGATCATCTGAGCAAAAATCCCAGAATTCCTTTTGCGGAAATGCATATTTCAACTAAACCCTTATTTCGTGATATCTTTACGGTTTTGGTAGAATTAACTCCGACTAGGATTACAATCAGGGTTGCATAAATAACTCGACTTCTTAGAAGCACAAAGATATATGCATAAATCCAACAATCCCGTACAATAGCATCAAATCAGACCTGGGGTTTTCCCACTCTAAATCAAGTTATCTCGATTTTATGCATGTCCATTGGTATATAACATGCTCCTTGTCTATTCATCAACTTCTAATCTCCCCGCAGCCTGCTTCTCCATGCTCTACAGTGCGTTAATAACTTGATTTATTAGCACATATTTTCATCCATCATTCATTATTAATCAGAATCTGAGATTTCCCATTTACTTGGCAGTATCCCCAACCAATAAATATCCATATCTCCCTGATTCTAATGGAAACCCCATTGGTAACGTGCACTGATGTTTCGCGATCCAAGTCACCTTGATAATAAAACACACCACGTCACATAATTACTAATCATGATTCTGGCTTAAATTAATGCCTCTGTTCATTAGCATTGACCAACTCTTAACCACCCGGAATCGATGGCACTGCTGTTCTTATCAAAGATGTTTGTAGTCATTTACGTATGAGTGTGGTATGTATTTCCTGGGCCAGCTGTCTAATTTGATTTAGATTTTATCCAAGATTTTGGAAGAATCATCACACTCGTGACCCTATTGATTCGATTTCTTAGGATAACGGAATCAAGCCTATCAGCCAGATTTGGAATGATGTAAGCAAAATGGTTAGGCGTCAGGTTCAAGTTGGATCTAATGATCAGCTCGTTAGCGTGTTCATCCCCATCCGACGCCCTGGTGCCCAATCGGTTTTCCATCTGCCGCCTTTCGCCGCGGCAAAGTCATGAACAAATAGCCAGAGAAGATAGTTGTCACGGAAGCAAGTCCCTTCGAAAACTTGACATCTCTCTGTCCAAAAGGTATTTGATATACAAGTGGGCGTATCCAATGATTCTAGATCCAGATTGTCCTCGCCCATACTGGATGGTATATTGACTACGCAGACTAGCATTACGTTAGGAATGCCAAGTCCCGCTTATAACGGAAATACTATCTATGGAATGAAGAGCCCTCACGGCCCTCGATGTCGGAATTTCGAGGGCCCTTTTCCTTGTGTTGCTGATTTGTTGGATGAGTGATTACGATTCTATGGTGCTCTCCAGAGTGCGCGTGAATGTTGGAGTAAGCCACCTGATGCAAAATCTCTAGTGGCTTGCCAGGGGCAATGAGGGGTACATACACTGCTTAGGCTCGTCAGTAGCCCACTGAAAAAGCATGCGGCCCATTGGATAGAGGCTGGAAATTTCTATGGACTAATCCAAGAAGGTTTCCATGGTTATAAACAAGCCTGTGTCCATAAAGAGATAACTAATTTGGGCTGGTCGAACGTTTGTCAATAACTCCATGGACCTGACCTTCATTCAACAAGTGACGAGCACTAGTTACACACATAACACATGGCCTTGAGTGATTCCGTGACATATACCGTCACACACCCAATTACACTAGGGACAGATGCTGCAGAGGACAGCCATCTCGATCCCGGTGTTGAATCAATACCAACCACCAACTTTAGCATCAGTCAAAATGATTTCCAACACGATTCTGTCCAATTGATATCATCTGCTGTAGTCTGGTGATAGGTGGCGATTCACCAATCAACATCAAAGCAGTAGATTCCTCCATCAGATCTTTTGAAAGCCTCATCCTAACATGGGGTATCGTTGATTGGACATTTACTAAACTTGGCATTCTAGATAATAATCCCGAAATTGGGTTTACTTCGATGATTGGTGGATGGTCAGTATTTGTACTGAACGCTGGACGGAATTACAAAAATTTAACTCAGCCTCCATCCATGTCGAGC